>OX453071.1:18166113-18233390 GCA_949699795.1 Spicauda simplicius | reverse complement strand
TGTGAAGTTCTTTAATTTTGGACATCTTAATTTTTGGTTTGGTCAATTATTTTCTCAGTGCTGAGTACAGGTCCACTCATAATGAACGGAGATCAGGCCATAATCCACCGCGTGTAAATTGATAAGTTCATATAGTTTTCAGTTTTTATTAATTCTCAGGTGTGTTAGTTTCTTCAAGACGTTTTCTTTGACCAGAAAGTAGTCATAATTAATTTCTAATATGCACATAATTTTAGAAAAACCAGTGGTGCGCGCTTGAAATTAACCATCAGACTATCATAACTCTTTATTATTATATTTCGGAACTTCATTTATACGAGTAATAAAGTAATTTCAGTTTTTTTTTGCGCATAAATAACGTTAATAAGACTGCAAGTACATTACAGCAGGTGGTAGAACCAATGAACTACATTGACATACAATCAACGACCGGGTAAACACCATCGTACTTATTTCTAGCGTCAAATAGTTCTTCCGTTTCTATGGAAGAATGTGATGGTCGGCACACTTTTATATGAGGCCACCATCTATTTCCTTGGGATTAGAAACGCATCTGTGATTGACTTCAGGTTATTAACCCAAATTATATGTGAAGTTGCTTACATACGTTTTTTTATCTAATCGAAGTAGCCAACGAGCATGCAGTCCACCTGATGGTAAGTGGTCACTGGGGCCCATGGACGTCTGTAAACAACTTCATATAGAACATGGGTTCTATCTGAAGTCCATCACGGATGCGTTGCTATTCTCGATGACTAAGATAGTCGCCTCATAAAAAAGTGTGCACACCCTTCCACCGAAACGCAATAATACCTCACGCTAGAAAGAGGTGTGGCGTTGGTACTTCCCCAGTCGAACTACACTGGTTCTACCACCTTTAAAATGTAAATAATGTAAACATGTCCATGGGAAGAGACCACTTAACATTAAATAGACTGAATGCTCGTTTGCTACATCAATCTTATAAAAAATGACATCCTGAGTTTGATCAAACTAATATCTTGGAGATAATTTTGACAACCCGCGTGGCGGAGCGGTTACCATACCGGTCTGGCGCGCAATGGGTCCCGGGTTCGATTCCCGGCCAGACATATCTGAATGATGAGTTTAGATTCATGTTCTGGGTCTGGGTGTTTGTGTATTCGTCTTGTGTGTCCATGGTAACCACAACACAGGAGAAAATCCTAGTGTGGGGCTATGAGTGTAGAAAGCGTAAAGCGTAATTTCGCTTCACGCACAAATGATCAAAATAATAACCGACAATGTCATTTCTACTCATATCTATTCTGTGGCCATATTGTATTCCCATTCCATATATTCCTTCCGCATAACTGGTTTTGTGTGATTGATTCCTTAGATTTCGTCTTTCCGCTTCATTGAGTGAGTTCGAATTGTTATTTATTTCCTGTACACACGCTTATTCTTCTAATGTATATATTTTATTGATACGAATTAAATAATACTAGTCAACAGTCACAACGGTCGAGATTCGACCGTAATTTAAATTAAAAAACTAAACTTCATATTGTCCAAAGTAGCACCAATATTTTTCTAATTTAAATAAATTGTAATACTTTTCAACTTATTTTGAACGCACCTGTTAAAGGTAAAAAAAGGTTTAGTAACTTAGCTGTATTTAAAAACAATAGCGGGTATTTTGACAAAGACATGACATTTTTGACGTTATGTGTTTTCATAGTATGACATTGAATGTTCCATTTCGTTTATTACGTATGTGTTTGTGTCAAATGCAAGGTAGTAGAGTATAATGTGTTTTTAGTTGATTTTATGTATGTTTCATGCATTATTTGAAAAAATATCAGCATTGTGCAACCCTTCTTTACATTAACCATAACCGTGCCTAATTTCATACTCCACCTATTGCGGCAAGTATCTTAAAAACGAATGACAATTTTTTGTTTCACATATTAATCTGTAGATGCTAAAATTTCACTGTTGACTTTTTTGGAATGAAGTTCCTTACGGCATGTTTGGTGGAGATAGGGATTTTGCAGCGCGGCCGAACTAAAAAAAATGTGATGGTAAAACCATAAGAAAAAGAACGTAAGAAAAAGTCGTAAGAAGAGTTAAGAACGCAAGACATATACACAAGAGAATAGTGCATAATACCTTTTTTTTTTCGAGGGGGAAACCTTCAAAAGGTACCAAACGCCGTGGGAGCGACGCAGGGTTATGTGGGATTTTTACCGCACTAAACCCCCCCCGGTGGCCGTCCTCGGCGCTGAAAAGGAGGACTCCGGGATCTCGAAACGACTTCAACCGGAATCCTCCGAGCGCGTCGCCCCATCGGGCTCCTTCCAGATGGGCGGCTGGGCCCACCGCTCCGTCTAGTCTTTACGACGGTATGTGACCACACATACCGCCGTCCTTACTGGGATTGCCTGACCGAACGGTTCGAGCTCCCACTCTAGCCGTCTGCAACCCCGGAAGCCCCTTTTAGTCGCCTCTTACGACAGGCAGGGGATGCCGTAGCCCTATACTGATCCCGGAACTACATGGCGTAGTGCATAATACCTTACTCTTTTACCCTCTTTCTTTCCCTTCTCTCATCTCTTCTCATCGTTATTAGCCACGTTTATTTTCGTATAATTTAACTTCGTTCCTACCTGGTGTCCTATTTTGTGACACCACATCTTTATTTTTCTAAGAAGATACGAGTGCTTACGAAAAACAAATAGCAAAAGCCTTTATAAATAAAATTATAACTGTGTGAAATATTGATTTAAACTAACAATTTAATAAAATGCGCTACAGCTTAAACGGAATGGCGGACGTATGTATGACATATTAATGGAATCAACTCCGTTGTCGGCAGGCTATATAACCTTTAAACATGGCGCCTGCAATTACAGAAATCAGCTTTTTCTAAAAAAAGTGTGACGATATTTCAATAATATGGGTATCTAATAAAAGTTACTTTATATACCAATACAAAATATGAATAATAATTTAAACAGTTATATTATTATGTTTTAAAGCAATATTTAAACCAAAATAGATGACAATCAATTATTTTGTTTTAAATAATTTACTTTTTGTAGTGCAAAACTCGTTGACTGCCTCAGTTAAAAAGCCAAATTATAAATCATAACATACTAATATTATAAAGGCGAAAGTTTGTGAGTGTGTATGTTTGTTACTTCTTCACGTGTAACGGCTGGTGCGATTTTCATAAAATTTGGTACAAAGTTACCTGATACTTTGGATTAACATATAGGCTACTTTTTATTTTGGAGAAATATCTTATGCACACGGGACAATCGATTTATGTTAACGCGAGCGATGCCGCGGGATTCAACTAGTATTTAATGGAACAACTAAACCCGTCATTAAAATGGAAATGATACAACACTAATTTGATTAATGAATTTGCAATTTAAGCAGCATCTGCTTTGATCGACAGCCATCATTATCCTAAAACAAATTAAATCATGCGTCTGTCTGGTTTTCAAACGGTACCAGCTGTTATTTCGTTTGTTCTGCGCTTATGTATTAACGTTCCCATTTGCGGTCAATTGATTAATAACTTTCAAAGAGATATCTCATAATGGCTGGCAATTTGATTGTGCCACTCACCCGACGTAACGGTCGATATTCGACCGTAATTTAAATTTAAAAACTAAACTTCATACTGCCCAAAGTAGCAGAAATATTTCTCTAATTTAAATAAACTAGTCACCCGTCGCAACGGACGAAATTCGACCGTAATTCAACTCAAAAAATAAACTTGATATTGTCGGTCCGCGGCAAGTTACTTAAAAATGCGTCACAAGTTTTTGCGCTTCACGTATTAATATATAGATTTTAATAATTTTCATGTTATTTTGAGCGCACCGGTAAAAAGGTAAAAAGAGGTTTATCAAGTAAGCTGCATTTAAAAGCAATAGCGGGTATTTTGACAAAGACATCTGACATTTTTGACGTTATCTGTTTTATTGGAATAAAATATTAGCATTGCGCAATCCTTCTCTATATCATTCATCAACTATAACCGTGCGTAATTTCATACTAAGTACTCCACCTGAGGCAAGTATCTTAAAAATGAATCGAAGTTTTTGCTTCACGTATTAATATATAGATTTTTACTACATTTTCCGTATAGTAATATTGTTTCATCATAAAAATGGTATACGAAATGGTAGTTATCTTTAAACACTTTATGACTTTCAGAACAATTTGCTTCGTATGCGTAGATTGGTGTAGGTATAATTATTAAGACATTTTCTCCGAAATCTAGACCCAACCAATTACTAAAGTTCCTGGCTTGGTCGTCGTTTCTTATTTAAGTTGGAAAGAGTTTGGTAACTTGTTTGATGGATGAACTTGATGGTTATGCGCATTTCATTATTAGGCTCTGGTTTTTGGAATGATTTACCTAAATCAGTAGTCTGAATTAGTGGTATATCATTTACAAGGTGGTAGAACCATAGTGTTCGGTCAGGTGACCCCGGGAAGGACGGTAGTATGTGTGGTCGCATACCTTCGTAAAAGCAACCGGAGATTCAGCCGCTCAGCTGGGAGGAGCCCGATGGAGCAACGCGCTCAGATGACACCTGTGGCGTTCCTTTGGAGTTCGAAAAAAAAGACCTGGTCTTATACCGAGACTTGTTTCTGTATCATGGATTGTATAAATACACACAAAGACGGTTATTCAAACACCTGACCCCGAACAGAAATCTAAATTTTTCATTCATAGCATCTGTCTAGCCGGGGATCGAATCCAGAACCCATTGCGTATCAAACCTAGTGACCGTTACGTAGTTTATACATACATTCATATGTACATTTTATAAGAATATTGCAAAGAATAGCCGGAAACTAAATTAATGTTTTCCTTTACGCGCAATGTATAAATTCATACTAAGAGCTCTGTTTTAAAAAATTAATCCACTTATGATGGAACTAACTTAGGAATATATTATTAGCAATTCCAATTACTCCAAGATTACTATTTATGCTTTCTAGTTAAAGATCATAAAAACATTGGTATTCTGCCTTTACTGTATAATAAGAAATTTCATGAATTTCAAATTTAAATTCAAACCCTCATTCACGTCAGCAGTAGAGATTGTGTTATTTTGAGGGTTAGCCCTTACAATAATTACTTGTCTTGTTAAACTTGGAATGAGTTGAAAGAGTGAACTAAAAAGTTTTCAAGGGCTGAACTTTATAGCGATTATGTGCTCAGCTTAATTATTAGACTTAGCGGTTTTGAGTTGAAATTCTCAGTCAAATATACTTTGCGTTGTGAGTTAAAATGTATTTACCTGTTTCAGCAAAATGTAGGGAATGTATGTAATGTAAATGTAATAAAATGTAATTTATCGCAGATATTAGTCGAAGAACTGTAAAAATTAGATGGGTTTGGGTAGGACATGTAAGTAGAATGCAGGAGAAGAAGTGGGCCAGAATCGTCACACGAGTTATTTTAAAATGGAGGTCCCATTGCTGTAGGAAGAAAGCCTAAGAAAAGGTGGTGGCCCGTTCTGATCAAGTACTCGAAAGATTGGCAGGCTCTGGTGCTCGCGTGGTAGAAGAGATACCATACCGTTCTGACACGCAGTGGGTTCCAGGATTGATTCCTGGTCAAATAAGTATCAGAATGACGAATTTGGATTCTTGTATTGTATTTGTATTCGTGTGTGTCCATGGCACCCAGGACTTAAAAAAATCCTAGTGTGAGGCTATGAGTGTAGGACGGGTTTATTTACCCAGCAATGGGACGTTTTTTTTTTTATTTCACTGAAGTAGCAAACGAGCATGCAGTTCACCTGACGGTAAGTGGTCACTCCCGCCCATGGCCATCTCTAATCAACTACATGCAGAACATAAGTTCCATCTGAAGTCAATCACAGATGCGTTGCTACTCCCGAGGACTATGATGGCCGCCTCATGTGAAAATAGTAGAAGGCACCTTCTACCACACCCTTCAATCGAAATGCAAGAAATGCTTCACGCTAGAAATAGGTGTGGCGTGGTACTTTCCCTAACTAAACTGGTTCTACCACCTTCAATAGCTTAAAAAAGTAAAATATAATGAAACACGTAGATGAACAAAGGGTATTGACGTTTTAATTAGCTGTCTGAAGACAGTGACCCGCAGAGTGCAGTGACCATTACACCGGGTTCGATAACCGTACGACAAAAAGCCACTCATTGTTATTTATATAAATAGTTTTTCATCGGTGGGTGTTTTTGTTCTCGTCTTTGTATGTGACTATGATATCCACATCTCAGGAAATTCGGGTTTGCGCTATAAATGTAGTACATATTATTGGCTTTATTATTAGGCTTGTTGCGCGTAGTAAACAGATGGGGAATATTCGTATATCGTAATTGGAAAGGAAATAATGCTGTATGTGGTAGTTTAAGAAGGCTTATGGCCTTACAACCTTTCATTTACCATTTTTTCCATTTTTAATATAATACACCTCAACAATTTAATTCCAAACCTAATTTACTTGAAAAGGGAAAATGTAAGTACTTTCGTAGAGTGAACTTAATAATAAATAGAGCCAATTTGTACCCGTCGTTGTACCCCACAGGTACTCTTAAAGGTTAAATAAAACGACCTTTCCTGTATCAAGTATATTGCAAGAATTCCCATTTTTTACTTAACCAACGTGCAACCCACCTGATACTCAGTCACTGCCCACGGATATCTGTAGCCAATTTTATAGGAAGGTGTTCTACTTGAGATTGATTACAGGTGCTCTTTCTATTCATGAGGAATGTTATTATGCCTTTTTTTTCGAGGGGGAAACCTTCAAAAGGTACCCATCACCGTAGGAGCAACGCAGGGTTATGTGGGATTTTTACCGTACTAAAATCCCCCCGGTGACCGTTCTCGGCGCCGCAAAGAGGACTCCGGGATCTCCAAAGGAACGCAACCGGAGTCCTCTCGGCGCGTTGCCTCATCGAGCTCCTCACAAGGCGGCTGGGCCCACCGCTCCGTCTGGTCTTCACGACGGTATGCGACCACACATACCGCCGTCCTTAGTGGGGTCGCCTGACCAAACGGTTCGAGCATCTCGCTCTAGCCGCTCGCAACTCCGGAAGCTTTTAGTCGCCTCTTATGACAGGCAGGAGATACCGTAGCCCTATTCTAATCCCGGAACTACAGGAACGATACCTAAAAGTATATCATATGCTTGCTGCCTATAATGGCAAAGGTCGAGAGGTTCATCAATTGACCTTTGAGTTTTTGTATATTCTTTATCATAAATAAGAACTTTGCTTGATATATCTGCCAAGAATTCAGAAATCATTGCATATGCAGTCACTGGTCACCACTATCATTTTTAGTCAACTCGTAGCACATAATGGATTGAGTTTTTTATTTGGTTGTTTTCGAAAAAATCCGAATGTACTACGTTTTATATTTTTTCCTACGTAGCAAACAAGCATGCGGTCTACCTGATGTTAAAAGTCCCAACCTCATGGAGATCTGTAGCCAACTCCGCATGGATGGTTTTAGTCAAACCCAAATGCAATGCTACACCGGAAGATATTGATCTTGACCACCTTGATGATCACCTTGTTTTCAAATTCGCCGGGATTCACACCATTCCATCAAACTAAAAATTTGAGTTTTTTTTTATCTGACTGAAGTAGCAAACGAGCAAGCTGTCCACCTGATGGTGAATGGTCACTGCCGCCCACGGACATCTGTAATGAACTACATACAGAACATGGGTTTCATCTGAAGTCAAAAGTATGCCGGCAACCACACCCTTCTATCGAAACGCAAGAAATGCTTCACGTTACAAATAGGTGTAGGTTCTACCACTATTTAAATTCAAATGTATCAAAAATTCAGTCAATTGTAGGTCGAAATACGGTGAAATAGCACTTTCGAGGGTAACTTTAACGATACAATTTAAAATTATAATGTATGTTGCTCATAAGCTTTTTAATAACATCGATTAGAGAGTTAGGCGTGTTTGCCAACGTCCTATATACATAAATTATTAAGAAAGTGGTATTTTAAAGCCACGATATGCTGTGTAATGGGCCCCTTATATTAAAGGGTAAATAGGTATATTAATTAGCAAGTATAATAGTAGTTGGCAAGGTGGTAACACGAGTATGGTTCCACCGAGGAAGTACAGACGCCATACTTATTTCTAGTGAGAAATTAAAAGTTTTCGTTGATATATTTATACTAGTTGAATCCTGCAGCTTTACCCGCGGTAACAAAAAAATATTATCCCGTGGGAATTCGACATTTTCCCACAGTAAAAAGTAGCCTATATGTTAGTCCAGAGTATCCGCTAACTCCCTACCAAATTTTATGAAAATCGCTCCAACCGTTTACACGTGAAGAACAAACATACACACTCACAAACTTTCGCCTTCATAATATTAATATGATTTCCTTCAAGTAAAAACAAGCTGACAACCGGTATTATTGCCTCCCATAGACTTATGTAACTGTCCAAAATAAGTTCTAAGCCAAGTGAACCGAGAGGTAAAGCGTTCCTCGTCTAACAAATACGGCTATTCAGCGAAATAGCTCTGCTAGTACCCGTATCTTGAGTTACTTACACGAAGCGATTTTCAACTCATAGGTTTCAGTTTAGAATTAATATTTTTTTATAAAAATTGCCCTTTACATTTGGATTGTTGAGTACACTTTTGAAAGGTGCTTAACGGTATCAAAAGAAGGGTGCAAAGGGGAATGAAGCTCTCAATAAGAAAATGTTTGCGAAATATAAATGCGCATACTAAGGGCAAAAGTGCATTGCAATCGTGTCAAGGAATTTGTTTGCTTTTTATATTTGAGTATTTGTAAATAATCAGCGCGGCAAGACCTTTTTTTAAGCAGTTGAAACTCGCCGTCTAGATCCCAGATTCAAATTTCAGGCAAGAACCGCTGATTTTCTAAAATTATGTACTTATTAGAAATTATTTATCACTGATTTACAGCAAAAAAAAAATATTGCGTGCAAGCATGCACATTTGAGAGTTTTTAAAAAAAAATCTCAAGGGTGTATGAAATCACCCAATACGTAATTGACCATCGTGGTGGACTATGACCTAAAGGTAATTCTGAGAGAAGACCCATGTCCAGCAGTGGGACAACAATGGGTTGACGAGAAGACTTCTTTCGCATAAAATTAAAGTATGGAAAAACGAGGAGGATGCAGTCCACCTGCTACTAAATGGTCATGGTAACAGGGTACTTTGAACATCATACTGATGTTACCCTAAAAAATTGCAAGGTACAACGAGGTTGGGCCTACCAGCGAGGTAACACCCTTACATATATCGTTAGCGTGAAGTATTTCATTCGTTTCTGTGGAAAGGTATGGTAACTCGCTGACTATCATATGAGGCGACAATTTTAGCCCTCAAAGTAGAAACGAATCTGTGATTGTTTCGATATAGAACTTTTGCCCTTTATGACGTTCCTTAGACATGTCTATGGGCGGCTGTAATAACTTAGCGTCAGGTGGGCTGTATGAGTGTATTCTACTTTATATTTTCTTTCTTTCTATTCTATTCTACAATCAATGTAATATAACCTCTTTAATATATTTTCTGTATCTGTATTGTAAACTTAGTGAACATACAAAATCTTAGCAATGATTTAAGAGATGAACAAATAATTGTTGGTTTATCGTTTCTTATTAGTACTCATATTTTTTTTTACCTCATGTAATATAACAACCAACTCAATTTAACAATAACAGTTATCCAGGGTATCGTCCAGGTTAATGAAGGTTCGTTACTGCGATCATACAACTTTATTAATGGCAGTTTTTGGCAATAGTCATCGACACAACATTCGTGTTGGTGATTGCACTTATAATAGTTACATAGAAAGACGCCCATCTCAGGGATATTGTCTCTAAGCTGCTTCCTACTACATCTACAAGAAAAAAGGAAGGGAGTTCTATTAAAGATCGACATTTCACGCCACTCTGTATCATATTTCAAACTAATTAATTGCTGAGAGCTATGCAACTTGAGATTGCAATTTGATACAAAATTGCTTATTCCGTCCTCTTCCACTTAAATAAATAGAGCAAATCTATCATCATTTTGATTGCCATAGTAAAATAGGGAGATGTAAAAGACAATTAACATTCACTAGACCTAGTTTCGCCTCTGAAATGGACTAATAGTAGCCACAAAACACCTGCGTTCAATTTTATTGTTCTTTGAAGGACAAACCAGCATTAAAACACAATAGCTACCATTTGATAAAAGACAAAGGAGGCGGACTAATGACTTTGCGACCATGAGTCGATGATCTTTATCGTAAGTTTGGCTGCATTTGGAACAATGTTATGCCTTATTGTAGAAGGAGTTGGTGCGAGTGTGTTCTTATGGACGGATCACGTAGTATGCTACTGTTCTAATAACTCTCGATATTGTTTTAATATGTGTTGGGCGCGTAAATCTTAACTTTGTTAATGTAATGTGTTACACACACATTACATTAACAAAGTTAAGATTTACATGCATGCTATTTTTTATGCATCTGTAGTAATTATTATACAATTAAGTTTAAGTCCCAAGTCAAAACTGACAGGGTTTGAATAATAAGAATAAAATACTATCATCATTACTTTTTATAGTTTACTCTTAAAGGAAATAGCTCTCGAGTGAAAATAACGTTATATAATATAACGATGTGAATCTATTCTTTAGAACGATAAATTGGATAAATCTTGCTATGATAAAAATGTTAGATACAAACTTTATTTAATTTATTTTTGTATTTCTTTATTACTAAAAATTTAAAGTTTTATTTGGTGTATTCAAGAAAAGGAATTTTAATAATGTTACTGTCATATTTTGAACAATAAAATAAAAATTCTTAAAATTTTATGTTTTTAGTTTTCATGATTTTCATTAAAAAGGAATTTCTTTTATACAGCAATCATCTGACATAGAAGCAACCTACCTAATTTTCCAAGATACGGTACAAAATATAAAAATATTTATTTTACGAAAATATTTTACACGATAAACCTACTTTCTATTTAGCCAACAATATAACAATGAAACCTTGCCACATTTCACACGAGCACGCTAAAATATATCGCATCTCGAAATATGAAAGTCATTGTCAGAACAAAAAGCGTACACCATGTATAATCTTCAATTTTAATTCACCCGCGCTTCGGAAACGGGCACTTTGATGAGTCGGCCATTTTGTTGTCCGCCATTTTGAAGTACGGAAGCACGTAATGGCGTCTCAGACCTTTGTCTGTTTTAGTTGCCGGTTTATGCGACCATGTTAATGGCTTGAGATGTCGTAAATGTTGGGAGTGGGAGTTTGCGTCATGTATGGTTCAGCTGCGAGATAGTAAATGTAAATTTATTTCCTTAAAATGAGTTATTGCGAGGTAAATCTTCATCTGTTCTATCTCGCAGCCGAATGTAGTCAATACTGAATGTCAACCGGAATAAATGGTTTGCCCAAGATAGTATTAAACTAAGTCTACGTACTACTTTAATTCAGCTACATTCGTAAGGTTGTTTTTATCTGTCAATAGACAATACTTTAAGGTGGTAGAACCAGTGTAGTTCGACCAGGGAAGTACCACCGCCACACCTATTTCTAGCGTGAAGCATTTCTTGTGTTTCGATAGAAGGGTGTGGTTGCCGGCACACTTTCACATGAGGCGACCATCATAGTCGAAAGTAGCAACGCGTGCGGGATTGACTTCACATTGAACCCATGTTCTGTATGAAGTTGATTACAGATGTCCATGGGCGGCAGTGACCACTTACCATCAGGTGAACTGCATGCTCGTTTACTACTTCAGTCAGATAAAATAAAAAATACTCGTACTTACTCTCTTAGAACTTTAAAAGAGGAGATTATTTCAAAAAAGACAAAACACAGAATCATATACTTAGTATAATATTTGAGTTACTAATACCCAAGACACAAGGCAGATGTTATTAAAATGGCAACCCTAAAAATTAGTTTCCTTACAAAGTATAACCAAGCGGCAAAATGTTATTCGACTCGTAACCAATGTCATTATTTCAATATGTATTCAACACTACACATGCGAACGGAATTACGTACTGAAAGATTTTGTGCAAATTTCTCTGCTATAATAAACACAGAATGAGAATATTCGTGTCGCTACGGCAGCGCTACTTCGAAGTTTGCCAACTTTTGACTGTGAGCCAGTTTTAGGAGAAAAATGAATTCGGTTTTTGTATAAAAGAAGCAGCCAACAGATATTCTTCTGCTAACTGTTGAACTTTTTGTGATGCATATTTTTTTGATTTATATTTTGAAAGAGTAGTCATCCAGAGATACAGATTTGAAGATGTCCGAAAATACGGGTATTAACTACAGTTACACCAATGGACTTGCTTTCTGACAAATAATGGATATATTGTTAGTCATTTCACTTAATTGCATTCACAATTTAGTCTACCGTGAAGCAGTTCTTGCGTTACGGCGGAAAAGCCGAGTTGTAGGCGGAAAGGCCGACTAAGATAGTAGTTTCATATAAAAGTGAATATGAAACTACTATCTTAGTCGTCGACAATAGCAACGCATTCGTGAATGACTTCGGATAGAACCTTTCTTTTGTATGAAGTTGCACTGACGTATGGGCATGCTCATTTGCTACTTCAATCTTGAAAAAAAATGAAAAGATAGCAGACTAAAGCAAAAATAGGTGTGATATTAGTACTGCAGATGTCGGGCTTTATACCTTATCTTTAATCTAGTTTTGAAAGGACGCCTAATTATCTCGTTCTGAAAATTCTCTTTCAATGCGGTTCGCTAACCTTAATCCTTTGATAAGATCTCGCCCTTTCCTTTGAACTGAAACTAGAACCTGTATAAGCAAGATAGAGGTGTAGTAATCACAAGATATATTTATATTCAATAGGCTAAGATTTTTAACTTTTTAATATAATTTATGACATGGTAAAGTTTGAAAATTCCAGAAAATATGCAGTATTTTTAATAAAAAATAATGATTAAATTTTTAAACTCGAGCCTCAAAATGCTGGCTCTGCGATGGCTACGACCCACCATATAATAAAAATAGACGTATCGCCTATAACTGTACTTGTCGGTTACTTGCGTGTGACGTCACCTAATTTGTAACCAATCACAGAGCGTTTCTGTCTTTTACAAGAGTTCCAAAAGTAGTTGTGTCTTAACACTTAAAATTTGCAAATCAATATTTTTTCTGTATAAATTACAATTAAATACGTTTTATTTCATTAATATCTAATAGTTTTTTTATAATAATAATAAAACTAGTATTATATTTTTAGTAGTATCAAATAGCCTATTACCGTTAATTTGTGTTATAGACTACTTTGTAGCAACATTTTATTTCGTAGTAACTTTAAACTATTCAATGAAATTTTAATTTCTAAGAACAGTGTCATTCCCACCAAATTTTTCAAACTAGAACATAAAAACACTTAACACTGTTGTTATTAGGCTAATATAGGTGTCACGAACTCATTAATTACTTACACAAGAAAGTACCTAATTTAATAAAGAACTGTTTTAAGCTGGTAGTCGAAGTAAGCACTAAAGAATCATTATACTTTCATGAGACTCCGCTAGTAATTATTATGGTGTCAAGATTACAACGTCGTCATCAAGAAATTACTGATACTATTGCGTTGAGTTAAGGGTAATGACGCTTTCTATATTAAGAGCTTAAATTATACACACAACAATAAACAAACACGGAAACCAAAAACAGAAGTAAATTAATCCAAAAAAGTGCACGCGTACAAAGTACACATATCAGAATTAAAACTTCTTTGGCGACCTTTTTTTTAATCGTGTTTTTATTTATTCTAATCTAAAGTTTTAGATATTTATTTATTCTAATCTAAATTTTTATTTAATTTAATTTATTCCAATCTAAAGTTTTTAACCGACTTCCCAAAGGAAAGAGGTTATCTATTCGTCACGTATATATTTTTTTTTTTTTTATGTATGTTCGGGCGAAATGGCTAGAAATCGTCGACCTACCGACACGATTCATACGACATTGTATGCGACTAGTTTCACAGGCAGTCCCATATTGAGGAAAATGAAAACCTTCCGGCGGTTTTCCCGGAAAATTGGAAAATGTCGGTTTCTTAAAATCTTGAATAACTTGGGTGTTTATAAACCGATTTCCATTTTCTTTCTTTCATTTGATAGGAAATTTCGTCACGCAACTTTTTCTCTTGGACATGGGTATGCTGTGATGCTTAACTCTTTGAGTTATGGGGTGGAAACCACCACCACTCCTCAAGTTTTTTAGATAATTTGAGATAACTCGGCTTCTGCCGAATCGATTCTTATGAAACTTGGAATATGTATTATGTATCTATGCTTATATAGGTTGACGAAAAATTTGACCTTCAACTCTTCGATCCTGATGATGCAGGGTTACAGCTATCCTAAACTATAACATTAGCTATTTGGTGCTTACATATATGTAACAAGACTACTAAGCAGAGACATGTGATGAAAATTTGACCTTCAACTCCTCAATCCTGATGATGCAGGGGTGCCTCAAGCCTAAACCATTGGGGTTGACCATTTGGTGCTTATGGGTATGTTATAACAATACTAAGCAAAGACATATTATAAAAAAATGACCTTCAACTCCTCAACCCTGATGATGCAGGGTGCTGTAAGCCCAAGCCGTAGGTGATGGCCATTTAGTGCTTACGGATATATAATAAGATAGCAAGGCAAAGATGTACGATGACAAATTTGACCTTCAACTCCTCAACCCTGATGATTCAGGGGTACTGCAGGCTTAAACCATAAACGTTAGACATTTGTTGCTCACGGATTTGTAATAACATTGCTAAGCAAAGGTATACGACGAAAAATTGGACCTTCAACTCCTCAATCCTGATGATGCAGGGGTATTGAATGCCTAAGCCATAAAACTTAGCTATTTCAATCTTACGCATTCAAAATGATATTTAAAAAAATGTAAGGTAAAACATTAGAAAAATGGTTGTATACGGTGGAAAATTGAACCTTCAACTCCTCAATCCTGATGATGCTGGGGTGCTTTAAGCTTAAACTATAGGCGTTAGCTACATGATCGCTACGTATATCTGATAAGATTACTAAGCAAAGATATAAGATGAAAAATTTGACCTTCAACTCCTCAACTCTGATGATGCAGGGGTACTTCAGGCTTAAACTATAGGCGTTGGCCATTTGATGCTTATGGGTATGTAATATATTTACAAAGCGAAGACGTCTGATAAAAAGTTGACCTTCAACTCCTCAACCCTGATGATGCAGGGTACTGTAAGCCCAAGCCATAGAAGTTGGGGATCTGTTGCTTACGTGCATGCGATGAGATTACATAGAAAATATATGACATGATAATTTTGACCTTCAACTCTTCGGCCCTGATGATGCAGGGGTACTTCAGGCTTAAACCATAGGCGTTGGCCATTTGATACTTATGGATATGTAATATATTTACAAAGCAAAGACGTATGATAAGAAAATTGACCTTCAACTCCTCAACCCTGATGATGCAGGGTACTGCAAGTTTAAACCATAAGCATCGGCCATATGGTGCTTACGTATATGTAATGAGATTACTAAGCAAAGATATGACATGATAATTTTGACCTTCAACTCCTCAACCCTGATAATGCTGGGGTCCTTCAAGTTTAAACCGTAGGCATCGGCCATATTGTGCTTACGTATACATAATGTTGTTGTTCACAATACCAACAATGAGTTTCGGAGAGGATATAATTATGATCAAAAATTCCACTTTGAATACAATTACCTGAAAGATGCAAGAGTACTACCAACCTTTTTAAATTGGATGGGTTATTTTTATCAGTATCAGTTGAATTATACTCTTAGTTATAAGGTTTATATTACTTTTTCTACTTTAAATATTGATAATTATAGGTCTATTCTTTAAATAAATGTTTACTCAGAAAAAGTTGTTTTATTCGGTTAGGTTAGGTTCGAACAGATTTTTCCAATTCAGAATCTAAGGGAGGGGGCGCGGTAGCGCCCCCGACCGGTTGTGTCAAAGAAGTCTATTTTTATATGATGTCGTCAGCACATAATTTTATTCATCCGAAAATCGGACGAATAATTAATTTTATTCATCCGGTTAGCGGACGACTAGCAACAGCCATAACTGATTTTATCGTGACTGAAAAGCGTGAAAAAAAAAATTTTAAACAAAAAATACAACCGACTTCCATGCCACATAAAAGTTAAAAATAATTTAAATACATGTTGGTTTAGAGCAAACACAGTTCTTAGTACATAGTCCCGAAGTCGGCGCTCATATAAGATACATGTAGTTTCGTCATGATCCAGCAAAATATGGTAAGCGCCGACTTCGGGATTATGTACTAAGAACTGTGTTTGCTCTAAACCAACATGTATTTAAATTATTTTTAACTTTTATGTGGCATGGAAGTCGGTTGTATTTTTTGTTTAAATTTTTTTTTTTAGATAGTTTATTTATAATTATATAGTTTATTTTTAGTTATATATAGTTTATTTTTAGTTTAGTTTAGATAGTTTATTTATTCTAATCTAAAGTTTGCGCTTTAATCATATTATAGCGTTTTTCGACAATATTTTTTTATCTCACCTGCCTGTTAGCATCAACTATATTTACGTTAACCAATAAAAACGTCCCACATTTGCGCTTCATCCGTCAAAATTAACCTTCATGCGCGCAAAGGAGTTTCACTTCAAAAGCAGCAGTTACAACCCAAAATTATCGAGATAGGCAGCATGCGTGTCATCATAAGATAAATAAGTACTTAGTGAAACCACCAAACTAAATAGACTTCGTGACGTAATTTGTGCAAAATCAGCCATTCTTTCTATCGTTCTTAAATAGAAGTTTGTGAAAAAGAACATTTTTGTAGCGAGAAGTGTAGCGAAGTATAACCCAAGGAATAATATTTTTAATATCCAGTTTTTCGTTTTTTAATTCTAACAGTTTCCAGGCTTCGTTGTGGAGCTTCAATGGATCAAAGGCTCTTTTGATCTGGAACTTGTTATTTCAAACTCAACACGAACTATTCGTTTATTTGCAATCCAAATACAATTCGTTATTAAAAGTAATACGAATGCTTAAACACAGCTATTTTTCAGCAAAACAAATGTAATTTGCTTTCATTTATATGTATTTGAAATTGCGAACGAGTATCATTTGCTTCTGATAGTAATAATCATTGTTCTTTATAATGTTAGCCACATTTATTTTTCATTTTTCGAAAATGAAATTTGGATACCTAGTATCTAAATTTAATTTTCGATTAATTAAAAATACACATACTTTACGATACTTTATAAGTCAAAATAACTGTATTCTGCCTTACAATAGGGCACTTCCACCAGATAAATTTCTAGTGTGAAGCTTACGTTTCGATGAATGGGTGTGTTATATGAGGCGACCATCATAGGGAGTAGCAGGATATGTGCGATCGATAAGGTAGATATACTACTCAATATATAACATAATCCCTTTTCGTTGTGACATGTTACGCTTGTGTTCTTCTTTGTTCACAAGTAATTTAGCAGGAATATGAAAGTTTGGTTTTTGATATTCAAGAAGAACAAAAAATATTACGTGATTTATTGTTATTACATCTTATTGATGAGTAAATTAATATTATTCCCTATGACATCGTATTCATTATTTTAAATGAAAACGAATCTGACAAAAATGATCAGCACCATTTTAAAACAGAGGCAAAAATATTATTTGGAATTATCAAAAGATTCATTTCTCATTTGTTGTATTTTAATAATTTTGATTCTGCCAATTAATTTATCTATTATTTAAATTTTACTAGATGTTCTGAGCATGCTGTGATTACCTTATAATTTGTTAAAGCGAAATATTACACGACATAACTTTGTTGCTGTTACTTGTGTTGGTAATCCAATGAATAAATAAATTCAGACGTTAGCGTACTCAGCTGTTTCTACCCAAAATCATTAGAGTCATTCGCTTTAAATTCGATCACCACAACATATTTGAACTAACTGCATTGCTACGATTAAAAATTTTCCTAACTAAAACGCAAATTCGATTAACGCTACATTATATCGTTTAAAATTTGAATTCCATTAAAAAATAACTGTGAATGGGTTTTAATCACTGCAGAAATATTTTCACCAACCTCAGCTGATCATACAAAGTCAACCCTTAAACTTCGGGGAAAATAAACAAACATCCTTAACCCTATTAACATTCAAGTCCTCGGAATAAGCAGATCCTAACTTGGTAATGCCGTTGCGAAAAATTCCCAAAGTAATTTGGAAAAGTTTGATTGGAATTACTGAATGGAAAGGGATCTTGTAAATACGGTTCGGTGTTTATTCCTAGTGTTTTACCAGCCATTTCGCAGGTGTTCCACAAGGAACTCATTTGGGGACGATGGTTTTAGACAGAAACGTAATACATACTAACACATATTAGCTTGCCATGCAAGCCTAATAAAATGTGTTTAATATGACTTTTGTTTACATATAAACAAACAAAAAGCAAATTAACTGAATCGGTGACACAGTAACGAATATCTGCTTGGCAACAATAATGGTAACGTTCATATATACGAGACGTTTCAATCTCAGAGGTAGTAATGTAGCGGGCTTTAAACCTATTTAGGATTAATTAAATGTACACGAAAGACACTGATCTAATCCTAGTAAGATTTGATAGACCGAAAATCTTTTTACAACTTTGATTCCTGAAAAGCTTTGCTAATTGCTGGCAGTTTTAATTTAGGAAGTACTAAAGCGCTATTATGAATAGCAACTTCCCGCTTTGAAAAATAAAAACTAAACTCCGTTAAGTTTTAACTTTATTTCGTTTTATAAGTCAGAAAGTATCGTGACGTTGGTGCAGTCCTTGTCAATGAAACACTTTCCTTGGCTTGGTTGGATTCTATTTCTATTCATTTTCTTGTTTCTGCATTATAAGTTACAAGCGTCCTCGCTAATTAGTATACAGGTCCTCGCCTCAGCGCAAGAACAAAAGAATGAGACGTTACAAAAAAAATGTAGTTTAACGAACCGCTATGAAAAGGAATCTTCAGAACGATATAATTAGGTCGTCTCTCAAAAACTGAATTTGTGTTTTATGCTCAGAACTGGTTCGAGTCAAAAATTCGAATATCTTCAAAGCAGCGCTGTCGCAACGGAAAATTTCATTCCGAGTTTATTATAGCATGGAAATTTGCATAAAATTCTCTAGGACATAAATCCATTCGTATTTCTGTATACATATTGCCACTTGCTGTTTACTGCGAGTGACACATTTTTTACGGTCTCGCAAAGAGCTTTTATGGGTTTCCAGCACCCCTGTCAAACTAACTATAATAATCGTAAACCCTTTCACTCTCTCTGCCAGTCTCATATATACTTTTCAAGTATATATGAGACTGGCAGAGAGAAGTGAAAATGATTAAGTCTACAGTTCTATCCCAGAAATATTATTTCAAAGTTACGTATTACAAATCATAAATGATGAAGGAAAAATGCTTGTGAGATATCCATAATGTTCTTAAAGAAAAGTCTACTTACCCAGCGCGATGAACTATGGCCTAAATCCTTCTCATTCTAAGGTTGGGCTTCCTTTCCGACCCTAACAAAAGATTTGATATAATGATGATGATTTGCTTGTAGAAATAATCGACGTTGAAGTATAAACGAAAGTAAATATCTAAGCCATTATGGATGCGGTAGTCGACCGCGGTGTAACTTACTCACTACACGAGGGAAATATATTTGACTATCTTGCGTAAATTTACGACGAAATCGCTTATCGGGTAGCCCTAATCGAATCTCGTGCACTCATAATTTATGTAACCTTTTACTTCAAAACTTACGAAGATAAGTATTATGTATGTATGTTTTTAGATACATTTTTCACAGGTGTTAGAACCAGTGTAGTTTGAATGGAGAAGTACCACCGCCACAGCTATTTCTAACGTGAAGCATTTCTTACGTTTTGATGGAAAGATGTATTTGCCGGGACACTTTACATGATGCGTCCATAATAGACCTCGGTAGTAGCATCGCATATGTGATTGACTTCAGATAGAACCCATGTTCTATTTGAAATTGCTTATAGATGTACATGGGTGGAAGTGACCACTTAACATGAGGTGGACTGCATGCTCGTTTGCTGCTTCTATTAGATAAAAAATCATCTTATACAAGATAATCAAATAAAGTAAATTTAACTAGTTTACACAAATGGACTAAAGTATACAAATTGAAAGATAAGAGTAATGAAATACTATTAATCTACCGAAGTACCACCGTTTTGAGGGGACGTCGATTAATTACGGGAAACATTCAAAGAGGGAACCGGGGTCTTAGCATTAGCGGCATATGCCGTACTTTTCGAGAATACTCGTATAATATTCGTATAAAATTTCGAAAAAAATAGATTAAATTAAGTAAAACATATTTCTCTCCTAATTTTGAACAATAACACGTTTCAGAGGGATGAGCGGGAGATGAATGTCACTAAATCCCAATCTCCAAAAAAAAAAATGAGGAAGAGGAGTCAAAAATTCGCCAACCGTCATCAAAAAACACTTTTTTTATTTCAACAAAAAGCTTTTATTACAAACCAATCAGAAAGAATCCATGACAGATTTATGTTCAACATAAAAACAAAATATTGCTAACTCGAAAAGAAACGACCAGAATAGATTAGGGCTCTCACGATAATAAATATCTGGCTAGAAACTTCCATACAATCCCGCTAAGATTCTAACCCGATATAGATACTGAAACTTGAATGAGGCTTTCAAGGAGATAAATAACGGAGGCTCTCGAACAACAAACATTTCATCGGAGTGCGAAGCCTACGAAATATAGAAGCAATGAGAGCCCAAGACGACAATCGGGGATAAGTTATATCCATCGTTTTTAACAATTACCCAACTTCGGAGCCCATTGTTCAAGTTTTCAATGATACCTCAGCTATAATAGCGGGTGAAATGCGATTATAGCACTTTATTGAGTTTAACGCTGTCCCAAATCTGAACAGATTTACCAACGGACTTGCCGATTCGCTCCCTTTGGGAAAGGTTAACGGCACAACGTACACTAACGAGACTAAGTTAGCAAATGTAAGTGTGGAAATATTAGAGAAATATTTTCAACGTAACATTTAATTACGGGTTCATGTTCACATTTTAAAAATTAGGTTCCCTGGCGAGATATTTTTCTACTCGTAATTTTGCACATGTGAAGATGTATACATGTAAATATATACCTATGTTATTATAACTATACACCAATTTTTTTTATAATATTGAAGTAACAAACTAACAGTGCACTAGGTGGCAAGTGATTACTTCCGCCCACGGACTTCTATATACCTATATTTCTTATAACATTGAAGTAACAAACTAACACGGAGTGCGTCGTCAACCCATTATAGTTCCACTGCTGAGCACAGGTCTTCTCTCAGAATGAGAGAGTTTTTAGGCTATAGTCCACCGCGCTGGCCAAGTGCGAATTGGTGGACTATGAACATGCAGTGCACCAGGAGGCAAGTGATCAGTTCCGCCCATGGACTAAGCAATTTCGTACACAACAAGGAACGTAAAATAGGTACGTGAAGTCAATCAAAATTACATTGCTGAGTCCGAGGACCAAGATGGTTATACTAATATGAGCCGGCAACAATACTTTTCTAGCGAAAAATCAAAACCGTTTCACGTAAGGAAAATGCGTTTGGCAGATCTTCCCGATATATATATTTATTTATTTATTTATTGTTAATTAGAGCGATACAATACCACTTATACTAATTAACACAATATTATGAAGTTTCATTTTCTTTCTTTTTTTTATTAATTTATCAAATAGAATTAAAGTAACATAAAGAAATGCCAAATTAATTCATGCATGCTAATAAATCATTGAGTTTCGCTGAAACTTAAACACACACTATATATCCCAATCCATATATGTTGTACCACCTTGCAAGTAGTTCAAAAGATTTAAATTATGACATAGCATCTATGTCCTAATGCCATTCTCAATATAACCTTGAAAATATCTACGATACTTTGATTTGGAGAACATTCAATCTTATGAACAGTAAAAAAATACGTATTGTCATTCACTTTTATTTCCTATGACGTTTTCAGTGTGACAAGTCACTAACTTCGTCACAAATCTGAGGGGATTTGCCAGAAAAAGTTATTGGAGCGTCCCAATTCTGTTCCTTTGAATGTTTCTGCTTTACTAACAGGCGTGTCACGCTGGAAGGGGTAAATTCTTTGTAAGGCTTTATTTGCGTAAATTGAGTTGTGATCTGCGTAATTTTTTATAAGGGTCGTTACCCTTAATTTCCCTCGTTGGATAAATATTAAATTAGCCGTTTAATTTAGGTTCCTGCCCTTAATAACATTGCTTAATAAACCATGCAAAATTGTGTTTATGCTTGCATAATAAATATACTCAAATTGAATATATGGATATTTAAATGTATGGTATTCTAAACTAAAGATTTATGTAGCATACGACCATTGAAAACTTAAAAACATATCGTGTTACAATACTAGCACATTATATAATTTTATAGAAAAGCCATCAGAATTCTTCATTCTCAATAAAACATTCCAACTGCGGAGGAAACTACCAAACAGACAATAAAATCGCTGCTGAAAAAATCGCCATAAAATTGATGGCAGCCATATTCGGAGCGATAGGGTTCCGTAGTTTTTTTGTTTCTGCCAAATTGGTTGGGCTTAAAGACCCCATTCCAAGTTTTTATGGTATTTCGATAGACATGGCAATTGAGACAAATGAAAGCTAGAATGTCGAGCTGGAAAATATTGTGAGGGTATTCCTATCGTTGCTAAGTTACAAACAACTTATGGAAAATAAGGTCAATGAAAAGTTACAAGCATTATAACCAATGAATGAGATGAATAAATAAATGAATATTTGTTTTTATTATAATCAGTATAAAATAAAATTTAAAAATACACGAAACTAACTGTTCAAAGGCACTGCTTATATTTCATAGATTATTTTTTCAATGGAACTGTGGATAGATACTGCGTAAAAAACGGTAGAAAAAGCGCGCGTAATTTTATTTTATAAATGTAAAACATAATTAAATCTTAATATATATAAATTACGTGTCACTTTATTTGTCCGCAATGGACTCTTAAACCTCTGAACCGATTATAACCAAATTGACACAACGTGTGCATTTTGATCCATCTTGAAAGATAGGATAGTTTATATCTTAATTTATAGGTTTAATTGCAAATATTTTTTTTAGCTTCAGCTGTTAGCTTTATATGTATAATCCTAATAACAGATGGCGGTGTAATGTTATCTGTTAACTTGATTAAGTAAGTAATGGCGCTTTGTTAAAATTTCAACCGTTTCACATAAGCTACAATTTAATATCATGACCAAAGATAAGTATAAGTTACTAACTTCGATCAGTAATATTGGTGATCAAAGGTTACTAAAGTACCTAATACATAGCCATCTCAGTATATTCTGCGTTGATACGAAACTGCGCTGATATTAAATGGCGCTCTTTACGATACACTCATCTACATGAACAGAATGTATTGATGGCGCTTTGTTAAAATTTCATATGAGCAAACGTTTCATATGCGCGACAATTTAATATTTTAACCAGATATATATATATATATCATTATAAGTTACTAAAGTAATACAAAGCTATCTCAGTCTAATCTGTCTGCGATGATACGCCACCTTACCGCCAAATCGAAATAGTAATATGTCTGAGATATTAGATGGCGCTGTTTACGTTACGGTCATCTACATGAACCGAATCTATACTATAATAAATCTGTAAGAGGTCGCTGTCTGTACATGAAATAAATTTACGTGAAAACCATTTCTAGAGGTCTTTAATACGATATAGAACCCAAAATAATGGTTTTTAGAAATCTTGTCTGTTTGTCTGTTTGTCTGTTTATCTGTTTGTCTGTTTGTCTGTTTGTCTGTTTGTCTGTTTGTCTGTTTGTCTGTTTGTCTGTTTGTCTGTGTGTTTGAAAACGCTAATCTCAGAAACGGCTTATCCAATTATAATTTTCACCGCTGTGTTGTGGGAAACTTCACTTAACATTTAGTGTTTATTTTATGTAAATCGGTTTATAAATAAAAAAGTTATGTCAATTTTAAACTACGCAGTATTTATTCTGTGTTCGATAAGTGTTAATAAGATAAGTAACTGCATAGTTGAATTGGTTGAAACTAAACATGTTATGGTCTGTAAAATGTATTCCTTTGTTATGTATTTTTATTGGTTAAGTATGTACCTATGTTGTTTGATACTATACACATCTATATCTCTATATCTATATATACTTAATATAAAAACGAAAGGATGCTCTCTCACTCATCTATTGAATAAACATCGTAGAGCCTAAACTGCTAAAGATACGAATATGATTTTTACTAGGGGTTCTTTTTATGACGTAGACGTCAATTATGAATGAATTTTCTATCCCCCCCCCCCACAATTTAACACAAATAGGAGATGTAAGTTTGTATGAAAGTCAGTCAATTTTGAGGCCACCTCAATAAAATTTAGTATTTCGCTTTGATTTTTATGTTAAAACATAGTTTTAAACCGACTTTCAAAAAGGAGAAGGTTATCAATTCGTCTGTATTTTTTTTTTTAATTTTATATTTATTACTCGATTTCTCTGCACTGGGTGAACGGATTTGGATGATTTTTTTTTTCATTCTTGAAAAGCGCATAAGTCTGATATTTGCATTAACGATGTGCGCGATAAATAGATGAATAACTCAATTTCCCGCCAACCGATTTTGATGATTTTTTTTTATTTGAAAGAATGTGCTTCAAGGGTACTCTGATAAGTTTGATACGGTTCTGATCATAGGATCCATTTCTTTGAAGCAAATTAACGAAATTAGCGATACTCGGCCAAACCTAAGCTGTAGGAGTCCAATTGGGTTGAATGTAGAATGAGATTACTAAGCAGATATTTCCTAAAAAAATTGACCTTCAACTCTTCAATCCTGATGATGCAGGAGTAATGCTAGCCTGAACCGTAGAAGTAAGTCAATTTGTTTTTATGGATATATAATAAGATTGTTAAACAAATTCATGGGACAAAAATTTGATCTTCAACTCCTCAACCCTGATGATGTAAGGGTATTTCAAGACTAAACCGTAAGAGTTGGCTATTTGGTACTTACGGTTATGTAATAAAAATACCAAGCAAAGATACACGGTAAAAATGTTGACCTTCAACTCCTCAACCCTGATTATGCAGGGTTACTTCAAGCCTAAGCCATAGGAGATGGCCATTTGGTGCTTTTGGGTATGTAATATGATTATTAAGCAAAGACACAAAATGAAAATTTCGACCTTCAACTCCTCACCCCTGATGATGCAGGATGCTGCTAGCCTAAACTATACGAGATGGGCATTTGGTGCTTTCAGGTATTTAATATAATTACTAAGCAAAGACACATGATGAAAATTTTGACCTTTAACTCCTCAATCCTGATGATGCAGGGGTACTTCAAGCCTAAGCCATAGAAGTTACTTATTTAGTGCTTTCAGGTATGTAATATAATTACTAAGCAAAGACACATGATGAAAATTTTGACCTTTAACTCCTCAACCCTGATGATGCAGGGTACTGCAAGCCTAAGCCATAGGAGTTGGCCATTTAATGCTTTCGGGTATGTAATATAATTACTCAGCAAAGACACATGATGAAAATTTCGATCTTAAACTCCTCAGCCTTGATGATGCAGGGTACTGCAAGCCCAAGCTATAGAAGTTGGCTCGCAAGTGCTTACGTATAAGTAATAAGAATACTAAGCAAAGACACGGGATATTTTTTTTACCATCAACTCCTCCCTGATGATGCGGGATAGTGCAAGCCTAAATTATAAAAGGTAGTCACATAGTGCTTACGGTTGCTTTTAGTATATATTATAAGTTTAATGACAGCTCATTAAACTGAAATGTGATTAATAAATTAAACTTCAATTCATCAACCCTGATAATAATCTAAGTACACAACCAACTTAAGCCGTATGAGTTTGGTACTTATTGATTACAATACATTACAACCCGTTCCTGAGAGACCATTATGATGAAAAGTGTCACTTTGAATCCTAAAAATGCAGGAGTATTGTCATGTTATTGTTAAGAATTGGATTTAGCTGTAGCTTTTTAAACGGTATGGGTTAGGTTAGGTTGGAACATAAAAGAAAACATAAAAAATAAGCGAGCAGGGTGCGGCAGCGCCCTGCGAGCGAGTGCGCCCTGTTCGTATGAATTGTAAAAGTGTTTTGATTATGTCTTCTGCTTTACAAAAAACAATGCGGGATTTACGCACACAAATAGCCCGATACACCTCTTAAAAGATCTTATCTCTGGCCACATGAAACAAAATATGAACTTAGAATATATGTCGCTGTTCAGTGATATTCCAATTTTCTAATGATTTACTTCAAGTAGATAATAGTGCTACAATAGCCGGAAAAGTTAAAATCAATCTTTATATCGATACGTCTTCGTTTAAATGTGGAGGAGTTGGTTGAAAAAGTATATCCCAATATTGTTAATACAACCAATAACACTATAAATTGGTTCCAAAAGACGGCTATATACCCACCAAAGGAACGTGTCGATAAAATAAATAATTTATTTTTTTCAAAATTTAAAGCAGCTTCACAGATCTACTATTCGGTAGACACAGTCATTGAGATGGAGGAAGCAGTACATTATCCAACAGAATTTTTGAATTCGTTAATGCCTTCCGGAACTCCTGAACACAAATTAATAATAATAATTAATAATAAATTATTAATAATAATATAACATAATTAATAATAATACCTATAATCTTACTTAGAAATTTGAATCCGCCAAAATTACTTCAAATAGTATTTTCCAACTCGGAAAAGTTCAAATCAATCTTTATAATCTATACGTTTTGGTTGTATCTTTATAATCGATACGTTAAATGTGGAGGAGTTGATTGAAAAAAAGTATCTCGATATTGTGAATCAGACCACTAAGAATGTAAATTGGTTCAAAAAAGCGGTTTACAACATTAGAATTCGTCTAATTTAAAAAAAAATACATAACAATACGTTCCTACCCACAAATACACACTTTAAATTCGTTTTTTCACTCTGTGTTTGACCAGATAATCCTTGAGCGGCCAAACCGATTTTAATGTTACTACTTTTTATCATAGAATTCCCACGGTGTCGAGATGTGCGCGGGAAAAACTTTGTGACACGTTGATTTGCACGCGAGCAAAGCCGCGGGTACAGCTAGTGTATTAATAAATCAATACCGTTTCACTTAGTTTTTTTTCTATTTTAATTTCGTATTTCCTTAAACTAAAATTGACAAATAATTTTAAAAGCAATTTAAGAGGTAAAGGTTTTTTCCTTTATCTTTTATATTGCTTACCTCATAAATTTATTTTATTAATAAATAAACCTACCCATACAATTTTAATTTATTACTGGCAACAATGCATGTAATAAGAATATAATAATATTGATGCGTTCACCTGACATACATTTCCCTAAAAACAAAGTGTACAATCGAACAGTTGACTCAATATTACATAAAGTTATTTTTTATTCATCAGTTTACTGCAAACAATTTTTCTTTATATAGAAAACATTTATTTTGATGAAGTATTTTTGAACGCAAATTACATTTAAATTCCTATTGATGTGACCGTTAGGTGGCGCTACCAAACCTATTTTGTTTTTGTTTGTTGATGTACATATTGTAGGAAAGACTAACTAACGTGGTTTTTATGTTGTGGTGATCGCAATACAGTTAAATCTCAATATTCTTGGTTTTTCAATTTTTGGAGTTATCATAGACGGCTACGTGTTACTTAGACTGAAGTATAGTATAGTGAACAATAAAACTATTCCTGCTATTTAATTAATAGTGCTTAATTGTTCGACACTTTAATTTAAATTAATTAGACAGGTTAACTAAAAATATTGTACACCGAGAAGTGCTGAATTAAATTAAATGTCAATTTTTTTAATAAAAAATTATAAATGTTATTGTTAAAAATTTAATACCATCTGCCCTTCTTACCTTATTTATAAGTTTATATGTTACATGTTGTCTACTAACAACTTTATAGTATATTAATTTCTTACAAATACGAAATAATACAATTTAAAATTTGTTTGTAACATTTCTTTAACCACAGCAACGCGTGGCCGGGTCTGCTAGTGTTAAATAAATACGTATTAAATGTAAGTTAAATGCATAGTATATTTTATGTCTGGTTGAAAATATTAATGACTTTTTTTCACTACAACATTCAATGTCTTGCTATGAAACACATAACGTCAAAAATGTCAGATGTTTTTGTCAAAATATCCGCTATTGCTTTACAATTAATTTAAATTAGAGAAATATTGGTGCTACTTTGTGCAATATAAGGTTTAGTTTTTTTCATTCAAATTAGGGTCGAATTTTTACTAATACACAAATGTATTCAATTAAAAGATAAAAGAGATTAATATTTTGCACCTGAAGATAACTGACAACCGTTGCATAAGATGAATAGAACAAGATATCTTTGAAGTCGCGTTTGCTATATTGATGTTATTAAATCTTACTATCCAAGATTAAAACAAGAAATGACTATAAAAAGATATACCAGAGTGCTAAAATTTAAACTTGCAGTATTTACTTTTCAAACAATTTATTTAATCATTTTAAAGACTGAGCCAAAATAGTAGGGGAAGGCGGGGCTGGTACTAACAAATTTTGCATTATGGTTGACATTTTCAATAATAATGAACTTCTTTATTATATTTTTAATTTATAACATGCTTTGGTTAATCAGCTATGATATAAGTAACAAAAACAATCAGTTTTGTAAGTGGTTTTAGAAACAGAGTCATCAAAACCAAAAAAGTCATTAGTTAATATGTACCCCGCATCTGGGGCAAATATTAACAGAGCTGGGGTAAGTATTAACGTAAGGGGTTGGTATTAATATATACTACAATTAAGTTAAATATTTAAATAAAGTGTCATATATATTATTAGCTCTTAGCTTTCATTTATTACCCATGTTACGTATTTAAATAACGCTTTTTTATTGATCGCAAAGACCATAATTAAAAATCATATGATAATGAAGTCGATTTCGTGTCCGTCAGGATGGCCGGTCACTACCCATATTTTACATCGAAATAGTTACTAAGAGTTGCTACCTAGTTGCTACCAGTTGCTACCAATCTTAAAATAATTGCTACCTTCGTATTTAAAAAAATAAACTGCTTTTTAAGGTGACCGGCCATTCTGACGTCAGGATGGCCGGTCACCATTCCAGTTAGAACAATCTGCGCAAATGATTGGAGTTTTTTTTTTACCAAGAGTTGCTACCAAATTGCTACCTTTTTTATACATCGTAATAGACCTCATAGCTGTTAAGGATAAAAAGATATTACAGATTTAATATTAAACGCCTGTACAACTAAATTAGCAAATCCGAAGTAAAATACAATATTCGTATTTTACACAGGCGCCACTTGCACTTTATATTTATATTAGGGTTGCAACGGAGGTCTCTTAGCGGAGGCCGAGGCGGATACGGAGGTTTAACATAGGCGGAGATGAAATTTTAAGTAGAAAAAAAGAATAGCATTGATTTATTACAGTAATAGATATAAACCAAAAATAATTCAAACAGATACATTGTACAGTTCTTAGCAAAAGTGCAGCTGGTTGAACTTTTTTTTGTGAGGGAATGCAACCTTCAAAAGGTGTACCAAAGCTTTGGGAAAGACTCCGGGTTATGTGGGATTTTTAACCAACCCAAACCTCCTCGGTGGCTTTCATCAGTGCTTGCAGGGGTCCCCGGGGTCCACATAGGAACGCACCGGTGCCACCTGGCACATCTCTTGGGGACGTGTCACCATCCCCCTGCACCATACGGTTTCTACGACGACATGAAACCACACATGCCGCCGTCTTTTTGGTATAGCTGTCTGGTCGGTTTGAGCTCCCACTCTAGCCAAACCCAACCCCAAAAGTCGCCTCTTACGACAAGCAGAGCAGGCCGTATTCTACTCCCCGGCTATAGAGGAATCTCACCGTCTACATTAAACGTTTGGAAGGCCGCAAAGCTGTTATGCCATAAAAAATGTTTGTAATTTTTTATTATTATTAGTAATTACTCAATTTTTGCTAAGAACTGTACAATGTATCTGTTTGAATTATTTTTGGTTTATATCTATTACTGTAATAAATCAATGCTATTCTTTTTTTCTACTTAAAATTTCATCTCCGCCTATGTTAAACCTCCGCATCCGCCTCGGCCTCCGCTAAGAGACCTCCGTTACAACCCTAATATAAATATAAAGTGCAAGTGGCGCCTGTGTAAAATACGAATATTGTATTTAACTTCGGATTTGCTAATTTAGTTGTACAGGCGTTTAATATTAAATCTGTAATATCTTTTTATCCTTAACAGCTATGAGGTCAATTACGATGTATAAAAAAGGTAGCAATTTGGTAGCAACTCTTGGTAAAAAAAAAACTCCAATCATTTGCGCAGATTGTTCTGACTGGAATGGTGACCGGCCATCCTGACGTCAGAATGGCCGGTCACCTTAAAAAGCAGTTTATTTTTTTAAATACGAAGGTAGCAATTATTTTAAGATTGGTAGCAACTGGTAGCAACTAGGTAGCAACTCTTAGTAACTATTTCAATGTAAAATATGGGTAGTGACCGGCCATCCTGACGGACACTCGATTTCAGTTGTTTGTTAAATGTTACAACCCATCAAGCGGTTTTGAGCTGTAGTCCGTGCCAATATGCTTGAAAAACATTACCCTTAATACGACGCTAGTAAATTTGCATCACTTTTATGAGCTCATCAGCAGGTAATATAGGACATATTTTTCTTATTACACCACTTTTGTATTTGTATAAAAACTTGATTACTTTTGCTAATTCGTATATAGAGAGATAAATAGAATTAGTTAAGACTAAGAACATTTCAAGGATAGCAGATTAACTTGGTAGTTGTTTTCATAGAAATAGCAAATGAGTAGTTAGTCGGTTGTTTAGAACCCAAAGCCTAATCAGGCGTTTCAAGAGTAGTAATTAGCAAATTCATTAATAACTAAGCACTGAAAGTTCTGAGTGCTTCTTAGTTCATATTGTTGATATGAAATTATTATAATTTCTCATAACTTTGCAAACTGAACCGAAATACGCCTACTTCTAGCGTGAAGCATTTCTTGCGTTTCGATGGAAGGGTGTGATTGCCGGCACACTTATATATTAGGCGACTATCATAGTCCTCGGGAGTAGCGACGCATCTGTGCTTGACTTCAGATAGAACCCATGTTCTGTATGAAGTTGATTACAGATGTTCGTGGGCGGCAGTGACCACTTACTATCAGGTGAACTGCATGCTCGTTGCTAGTTCGGTCAAAAAAAATATAAAATGTTGCCGAAATGTTAAAATGAATATAATTCTCATCGAAAATTTACACCTATATTATTATTGGTAATAAATCTCAATCATGTCATTACTAATTAACTTATTTTACGCTCTTTAAACAGACACTTTACTACTGCATTTACTGCAAATACCGTGAAATCTCTTCCAGTATAAACGAAATTTCAACAAGAGAATTTTTTGTTTTTTTTTTTTATTTGACTGAAGTAGCAAACGAGCATGCAGTCCACCTGATGGTAAGTGGTCAGTGCCGCTCATGCACATCTGTAATCAACTTCATACAGAACATGGGTTATATCTGAAGTCAAACACAGATGTGTTGCTACTCCCGAGGGCTATGATGGTCGCCTCATGTGAAAGTGTGCCGGCAACCACACCCTTCTATCGAAACGCAAGAAATGCTGCACGCTAGAAATAGGTGTGATGTAATAATGGTGAAAGAGCAAAATCAAGTCAAATACTTATATTTTTTATTGTTTTTACAGGTGTGACTGTCCATGCTAGGTTCCTCGTACATTTGGATGTTTTCTATATGCTATACATCCAAATATCACGAGGAAATCTTTGCTTTAATCAGTGGTCACTTAAAACTGTTAACTTAACGCTGACCGCTAACGGTCTAAGTAACTTTGTTTTTAATCTGACTGAAGTAGCAAACGAGCATGCAGTCCACCTGATGGTAAGTGGTCACTGCCGCCCATTGAGATCTGTAATCCATTTCATACAGGACATGGCTTCAATCTGAAGTCAATCACAGATGCGTTGCTATTCCCGAGGACTATGATGGTCACCTCATGTGTAAGTGTGCTCATGTGAAACTAGGCTTATATTGGCATTATTTAAATTTGCTTTAACACGTAACAAACAAATCTATTAAAGCAAATAAAAATAATCAATTACCGAAACAATCATAGCTTAAAATCATAAAAATGTCAATAAAAACTAACGAAGATACAAGTCCAATTTAAATCATACTCATAAGTAAACCAAGAATATAACTAATTTTGATTGCGAATATATACATAACATAACATAAAACATAAAATAAGTATAACATAAAAAGTTTGTAACACGTTTGCAGATAAAAACAAACCACTTATTTCGTCAGATAAACACGAAAAAGCCCGATTCACAGAAAAGGCTTATCTTCAAGCGGAAAAAGTAAAATTAAACAGACCAGCTCGAATTGGGTGTTAAAAGGGTGCCAATAAATCTCTCAGTGAATTGTCTTCGATGTCACTATCCGTTCGATACGGTTACAATGAGAGCCTTAATTCACTGTTTGTTCTGTGGGACAATGATGGCGATTTATAGCTTTTTGTACCTTTTTTTCAGATCGAAGTGCAGTCGTCTAGTGAAGTGGAAGTATTAGTTCGGACAGAGGTTTTTTAAAGATTGGATAGATGGGTTTTTCTAATCAGATGGCTAGCCTTGAGCCTTTTGCCAGGTAAACTAGTGTAGTTTGACTGGAGAGGCACTTTTTGCGTTTCCTTGGAAAAGCGTGGTTGCCGGCATACTTTTTTTTTTATATTTGTACCTAACGATAAGGCAGACGGGCCACCTAATGGAAAGTGGTTACTGTCGCCTATGGACATTTGCAACACAAGAGGAGTCGCCAATGCGTCGCCGGCCTTGAAGGAGAGCTCTTTTTGCACCTTTCTTGAAGAGCTTCTAAATGATGTGACCATCTTAGTTCTATCTTAGACCTATCTTAAACCCTTAGATGGAACCTATGCTCTATATAAAATTGCTTAGAGATGGTATGGAACAAACATATGTTGTTGAGGCAAGGAAAATATAATATTTATGTGCAAATATATTATTCACGTTACGCATAGTAATGATAATGATTCATGTACAATTATTTGAAGATAATTCGCTACAAATAAAAGGTCTACGTGATCATTTCAATCGTTATTAAAATATAAAAAAAATATCAAATTATCAATATATAAAATATATATAAAAATAAAAAATATATATAAATATATATATATATATATATAAATGTAATATATATAATATAATATATATAATATAAAAAAATATATATTGAAAGTTATACAAAAAATCCTAATTATAAATTCTAATGATTTCATAAACGAAGCTTGTAAATAAAACCAAACACGTATGGAGTTTCTAAATACTGTCATTTCAAAAGCCTTAAGTCCATAAATATATCTCTACAGTCCATGATCCGCTATCACAGGCAAAACCTTTGGCGAAATTGAAAAACAATCCCTACCATTTTATGGGACGTTGGACCTTACGAGGGTTTAATCGGCCTTATTAGACCTACGTCAAAATGGGACACCATAAGAGTGTCCCCTCATTTTCCTTACATTATATTTTAGTTATATAAGAATCTATAATTTCTCAATTGTTTTTGGCTTTTTGTTAATTATTAGAGTATGTTCCAATGATGGAAAAGAAAAAAATCGTCTGTTTTTATAAAATGAAGTAGCAAATGAGCATGCAGTCCACCTGATGGTAAGTGAATACTACCGCCCATGGACATCTGAGAGCAACTTCATATGGAACAAAGGTTCTACAGTCAATCACAGATGCGGTACTACTTCCAAGGACTAATATTGTCGCCTCATATAAATATGATCCGGAGACCACACCCTTTCACCGAAACGCAAGAATTTCTTCACGCTAAAAAAGGTGTGGCGATGGTACCTTCCCGGTCAAATTACACTGCTTCTACCACCTGGCAAATCTTTAATTTCTCAACTGTTTTTTCTTTGTATTTTACTTAACAGGAATTTAGTTATAAGAGTATATTCACAACTTACGATGAAGAAAAAATGTCGTCAAATTGCCTTTTTACTAACCGATTTGGCTCCAACGAATGAGGGCAGACCTCAATACGAAGATCTCCACGGTATATTGAGTTATCTTTCCATTTAGTGTCGTCAGAGAAGTTCGGCCACTCAATTTACACTTGGCCCAATTCATCTAACAGCGTTAGTCACTTTGACACTTCTCTCCTAGGAGTTAATTGTTTCTTTGGTTAGGACGTCTACGCCAAAGTTGGTGGTAAAAATATGATACTTGAAAAGTTGTTGTAAGATTATCATCTACATAATAATATGATACTTGTAAAGTTTTTGTAAGATTATCATCAACATAATAATATTCTTGTAAAGTCTTTGTAAGATCAACATTAAGAGTTATTTATTTTATTTTATTATTTTCGATCACCTACATATTTTACACCAATTATAATTTTAAAAAGAAAAATAATAATAACATAACAATAACAATAACATCTACAATAAGGAAAAGTTACGTGTGGCTACATTTAAAGGCGAAAACTGCTTGCAAAAGCGAGTAAAATGTAAGTCAAATAATAATAATCAAGATAAGAAACATTTTATTGGGAATAAAATAAGAATAAAATTATTAAGTTCAATTCAAATAGATTTTATATGTCAATATTGTTAATGATACATAAATGTATTAATAATATATTTAAACTTACAAATGTTATGCATAAAAATATCAATAATTTCTTGTTTTGAGACTATCCGGAATTCGCGAATAATTCGGTTAATTTCGCTGAGCATTATGACCGAGATTTCAATTACAATTTGTAGTTATCAAAATATAGTTGATGGGTTTGTTAAGAGAATGTGGCTGCCAGTTGATATAAATAAAAGTCGACCGTTCTAGTCTCCAAGAGTGGTAGCCCATGTCCTTCGTGGATTTGGTCACAGATCGCAATGGGCTTTTTTTTTGTTCTCGAGGGAGAAACCTTTAAAAGGTACCCGACGCCGTGGGAGCGACGCAGGGTTATGTGGGATTTTTACCGCACTAAAACTCCCCCGGTGGCCGTCCTCGGCGCTGAATAGGAGGACTCCGGGATCTCGAAACGACTTCAACCGGAATCCTCCGAGCGCGTTGCCCCATCGGGCTCCTCCCAGATGGGCGGCTGGGCCCACCGCTCCGTGTAGTCTTTACGACGGTATGCGACCACACATACCGCCGTCCTTCCCGGAATTGTCTGACCGAATAGTTCGAGCTCCCACTCTAGCCGTCTGCAACCCCGGAAGCCCCTTTTAGTCGCCTCTTACGATAGGCAGGGGATACCGTAGCCCTATTCTGACCCAGGAGCTACAGGGACGAGATCGCAATGGGCTGCAGTGGTCATGTACCACCAGATGTGCTGTATACTGGTTTATTACGTAAACTTTATTATAAAAAGATACATATTGGAAAATTGAATGATTCTAATATTTATATCAAGAAAGATTCATTAAACCCATGAACAACGTGTTTTTATTCGACTACAATGAAGGAAAAAGCAGGGATCCATTTTGACCGGTATGTTTACACCTCCGTTATTGCTTCTACACTACTTACTATTTTTGGAATCGCTTTAATTGTCTACCTGTCGCGAGCTATAAAATATCAAATTTAATTTAATTTCGCTGTATTGATAATATTAGGTCAAAACTAAAAATATAATAATAATGCTGGAGTCAGTATCAAGTTTCATATTTTACACATATATAACTAAACTACGACTAAATAAAAATAGCGCTCCAAAAATATTAAACAAGGCAATAAACGATAATTATTACTTTATGTATAATTAGTAATTATAAATAAATAAAATAATAAAACATAGATAACATCCATACTAATATTATAAATGTGAAAGTGTGTTTGTTTGTTCCTCTTTCACGTCGCCACATAGTTATTATATGATATGGTTTAAATGTTGGGAGATAGTTAAGAGGACGGAGAATTACGTAGGCTACTTTTTACTGCAATCCCTCAAGATGCCATGAGAATATCGAAGTTTTGGTAGTTGATACATATTTAGTAGTTCCAGACGTTGCTAATAGATGGCGTAAGTAAAATTCATTTGCAAGTTTTGAATCAAGCTATCAAGTGCTAATGTTAATTCCCTTTGACCGTGCGGGCGCAGCCGCGGGTAAGAGCTAGTCTTTAATAAAATAAAGACAGGCACAAATAAAACTTATTAGTTACATAAATATTATCGCCTCTATCATTTATTTAAAAATATTGTGACGAAATGCTCACAGTAGGTAACGAGTTTCCGTTGTATTGAAAACGACGAGGAAATATAAGATAAATCAGAAAAGAAATTTAACGAAACACCGACAGAGTTCGTCGGAGCAAGTCTTTTGATAACAGCCACCCTTTATACTTCGCGGAAGCTACTAAGAATCAATAAAAATGTCAATACTCTTCCTACAGAAAGCAAGGAAATTAATATTGAACAATTTATCATCACAGTAGTTACAGAAATTACTAAAGAAGGAAGAAACATGAATTGTACGGATAATGTATTGTTTTGTTGCATGCTAGTTGAAATATAATGGAAAATAACGGAAACACTGTTCGTTGAAGATAAATCGAGGTCTGCAAATACTTCTATATCTACTTATAATGTACAAGTGAACGCAGTAATTACTTTTGAAGGTTAAGCATTTTTTGCGTTTCGATAGAAGGGCGTGTTTCCGGCACACTGTTATATGAGGCGACCATCATAGTCCTCGGGAGTGGCAACGCATCTGCGATTAGCTTCAGATAGAACCCATGTTCTGTATGAAGTTGATTACAGATGTTCATGGCAGCGACTTACCATCAGGTGGACTGCATGCTCGTTTGCTACTTCAGATATAGAAGAAGGAGTGTTACATACATAATTATTGTCCCTGTCTACAATTTTACTCGTTTACAATTAGCTTCTAAGTTGATTTTAGGTCATGACAGGCTAAAGTGACATCGTAAAATAAGATAGTTAAACCTATTTCATATTAATAGCGGCATATCGTGACCGAATTTACAAATACAAACACAGGTAGACCAACTAAGTAACTTAACACTGCTATAAATAGGTATGGCGGTACAGCTTCCTAAAGACGACCCGCGTGGCCGAGCGGTTACCATACCGGTTTGACGCGCAATGGGTTCCGGGTTCGATTCCCGGCTAGACAGGTATCTGAATGATGAGTTTAGATTCCTGTTCTGGGTCTGGATGTTTGTGTATTCGTCTTTGTGTGTGGGGATAATGTGGGGGATATGAGCGTAGAAAGCGTGTTTTGGTGTAGACAGCTTCCGGAGTCAAACCAAAAAAAAAATTACTCCCGTTAAATTGATGACGTGGTACGTTAAAGTTTGTTAAAGTTCCTTCACCTGGCAAAGCCCTTTGTTAATCCTACATCATTAACTAGTGTAACATAGAAACATGACAATGAGTCACGTCTAATTTTCTAAACCAAGTTTGTAACAGCACATTTAGATCAAATTTCCGTTCTGTATTTGACAGTCATTCTCATACAATAAGCAAAACGAGGTTTGCCGCAACAGCGCCTAATCAAATTTCACACCCCACTCCCTTTAATCTAAATGCAACAAGACGTAAAATCGAATGAGTCACGCTTTTAACGAAAAAATATATAAATTTTTCGTCAAGGCTGTCGACAATGACATGAATTTGCGTATATGACTTTATTAATGTCAACTTTGCCTTTTTTATCTGATTGAAGTAGCAAACGAGCATGCAGCCCATGGATATCTGTAAGCAATCATATAGAACATGGATTCTATCAGAAGTCAATCACAGATACTTTGCTACTCCTGTGGACTAGGATGGTCGCCTCGTGTAAAAATGTGCCGGCAAAGTTTTACAATAGAAATAAGTGTGGCGGTGGTACTTCCTCGGTCGAACTACGCTGGTTCTACCACCTGGTGATGGTTGAAAGCTTGATAAGAGTTGTGATAGCCTAATGGTTGATACTCGACCTCAATCACAGGTCTGAAGTTCGAAACTGAGGCATGCACCACTGGTTTTTTCTAAAATTATGCGCGTATTACAATATCACTGCTTTTTGGTGAAGGAATTATACGTTGAAGTGGAATATGAACATGAACACTACTACTTGAAAGTGGTAGAACCAGTGTAGTTCGATGTACAACCGCCACACCTATTTCCAGCGTAAAGCATTTCTTGCGTTTCGATGGGTGTGGTTGCCGTCACACTTTTATATGAAATGACCATCATAGTCCTCGGGAGTAGCAACGCATCTGTGATTGACTTCAGATAGAACCCATGTTCTGTATGAAGTTGATTACAGGTGTCCATAAGCGGCAGTGACTACTTATCATCAGGTGGACTGCATGCTCGTTTTGAGTCGGATAAAAAAAAAACTCATTTTTAAAGTAGACCCGCGCCCAGCACTGGGAAAATAATGAGTTGACCATAATGTCAGTTCAATTTCTCAGTTTTGAAATGAATGATTACTGTTAAAAGACCATTAGTACTAACGGTCCTTCAAGCCAGATTTTCGTACTAATGATTCCATTAATATTTAGAGGATTAATTTATTTTAATTAGTTTAATTTATACTAAATAGACAGAACTCGAAATTAATATTTAATTTGACTTGGCCTTGCTTGATATAGTTCTGATTAATTTAAAGTGATTTACAATTCTTACTTCGTCTCAAAGATTAACATATTTCAAGTAAATCAACTCTCATGTCGCACTACTACGATATATCTGTGAGGCGGATGCTATAGGCACATAAAATCAAGTACCCAATATAAACACCCAGACTCATGATATAAATCTATATTCATCGTTCAGGTATCTCTCTTTGAAGGAACGGACCTGGAACTCTTTGCGCGTTATCCCGGTATGGGGATCATTTTGGCACGCAGTTCGTCACATAAAAATTACACACATCACAAATAATCTTTCAACAATGTATACAAGCAAGTTTTTCGCAAAAGCTTAAAATATCATATTTAAAATGTACAAGAAATGAACGTGTAAAATTTACTGTCATTACATTACCCAATTTTGGATTTTGCTGATATATACGGAAGCTGATTTTAATAAATAAACTTTATCTTTATGCTCATTACCGTAAACAAAATTTAATGACATATTTTAAATATATCCTAAACAAACATAATATATCGATGTTTTGCATGAATAACCACACAATTCAAAATCTTGGTCCTCCCTTTTTATCTTATCAGAGACGCTATATGTAAAAAAATATGATAATTCATTTATGTTACAATCCGTCAAACCGTTTGAGCTGGAGCGTACCAAAGAAACCGACATACATACACAAACATACATACATATATAGGCTCGTGCAACACCCCTATTTCTGATGCAGTCGTGTAAAAGAGCCTAGAATTGAAAACTATACTACACGATGGTTACCGACCTTTTAATTAATTACTATTTCAATTTCATTCATAAACAAGTGTATACATTTTTTATCTGGCTGTACTATAAAGATACATATTTGAATTTTGTTATCATTACATAGTATAAAATAAGTCGCTTTTCGCTGTCTGTCCTTTTGTATGCTTAGATGTTTGAAACCACGCTACGGATTTTAATGCAGTTTTTATATATAGAGATTCAAGAGAAAGGTTTTTATAAATAATACATGTATAATATAATAGAGAAAAACTGATAGTTTTAGATCTTTTAGGCGGAACGAAGACCGCCGGGTCAACTAGTTATTTTGTAAAAAAAATCAAGAAGCTCAATTAATTCGTGTACGTTGTAACGCCCAAGTACCGGTTTTCCTCTACATTTTACCATCGTAAAATACTATACATGGATAATACCGATTTATTGCGGAGATATCATTTAACATCCATCATAATTTTATCCCCGATACCGATTTTATCGGGAGGCTATCGCTGCCCTGTTTCGGACGTTTATTCGCAAAACTACGGTTTACGACTCGAGTCGTTAACAATGATATACTGGCTCCACCCCTTTTGTTATCGCGATGGGTAAACGGAGTTTTTGCGCTAAATTTCCATATTTAAAATGCAGTCATTATATAGTAATTAAAATTTTATGGTCACTTGGCTAATTTGACATATATAAAGGACATGTACATGATTTCAATAATTATCGGTTTTTTTTTTTCGAGGGGGAAACCTTCCAAAGGTACCCGACGCCGTGGGAGCGACGCAGGGTTATGTGGGATTTTTACCGCACTAAAACCCCCCCGATGGCCGTCCTCGGCGCTGAAAAGGAGGACTCCGGGATCTCGAAACGACTTCAACCAGAATCCTCCGAGCGCGCTGCCCCATCGGGCTCCTCCCAGATGGGCGGCTGGGCCCACCGCTCCGTCTAGTCTTTACGACGGTATGCGACCACACATACCGCCGTCCTTCCCGGGATTGCCTGACCGAACGGTTCGAGCAATTATCGGTTTACAACTCGAGTCGTTGACAATGATATACTGGCTCCACCCATTTTGTTATCGCAATGGGTAAACGTAGTTTTTACACTTTTCCACATTTAAATTCAGTCACAACAGTAGTTTAAATATGGCCACTTTGCTCATGTTTGCTCAACAACAAACAAAAAAATGGATATAAATAAGAAAAAAGACAAACCCGCTGAGTTTCTTGCCGGATCTTCTCAGTTGAGGTCGTATTCCGATCCGGTGGTAGTGTAAGAAAAAAAATGTAACTGACAATTTGTAAGTGCCCCCGTAGGCCTATACAAAATAAAGACATTTCATTTCATTTCATTTCATTTCATTTCATTTCATTTCATATGACAAACATTTTTGAATTTTGTTTTTTTTTTATAATATAGAATTAAATGTGTATTATGTAGTGCGACGGATAGTAAGTGTTTACTGCCACCCATGGATGTATGAAGGCAACTCCAGATAGGATTAAAACATTTTTTAAGTTCCAAGTAATAGTAAACTTGCCTATAATTTTGATAATCATTGTTGTCTGCGTGTTTAAAATTCATAAAACAAAATCTACTGAACTTAATATAAAGGATTTGGTGGGAATTGTCGTAATCCCCATTTTAAAGTATTATATGGTCCTTGTTTTCTAAAAATACCTCAACTTGGTCAGAAGTAATAACAATTTAAAATTGTTGTGTTTTTAATACAAGTGAAACTGCAAAGCGTAACTAGTACATCAAAACATATCAACGAACTATTACTTTATAATACAAACGTATTTATAAAATTACATTTCCATCAAAGGATCTGTGTACATACATAAAGCTCGAAATAACTTTGTCATATTAATGATCCAGCTTATATACAGTTTCCGAATATACTCGTATATAAAATACGTCGCAACGAAGTTTATGCGATATTATTTCCGGTGCTAGCAGTTAATTTAAATATTGTTATGCTCAAATTATGCATGTTCGTTATTATAGGAATGTTTATTAAAGCCTATTTTGTTCCATTGAAGTAGCCAACAAGCATGTAGTCCACCAGATGGTAAGTGGTCACTGCCGCCCATGGACATATAATATATAAGCAACTTCATACATACTATAAGCAACTTCATACATGTCTGAAGACAATCACAAATGTGTTGCTACTCCCGACGTTTAACACTTATTTCTAGCATGAAGTAGTTAAGAAGGGTGTGGTTGTCGGCTCACTTTACACGAGGCGACTATCTTAATCCTCGGGAGCAACAATAATACAGTTTACAGATGGTAGAACCAGTGTAGTTCGGTCTAGGAACAACCGCCACATCTATTTCTAGCGTAAAGATTTTTTTTGCGTTTCGATGTGGTGGCCGGCACAGTCCTTAGAAGTAGCAACGCAAATGTGATTGACACAGATAGAACATATGTTCTATTTGAAGTTACTTATAGATGTCCATGGGCGCCAGTGACCATTTACCATCAGGTTATTAATTACTAATTAATACCTCAATCTTATGACAAACAATATCTACACAAAAACACACCCGAAATAAATACTGTATCCAAGTTAATAATAGCTTGCATGTTTGGAACGTTTATTCACAAAACTACGGTTATGAGTTGACTCGTTAACAATGATATAGCATCCCCGCCCACATTGTTTGCGTTATTTCTAGAAAGCAAATAATGTTCGTTTCTATTCACAAAAAGTTTTCCGAGAATCAAATCAGGTACAGCTGAGTTTAAAAGTCTGCGACTATTGATTGCCTTACAAAACGTATATAAGGTGGTAGATACTTCGAGCAGTCCCTGTAGCCTCGGGGTCAGAATAGGGCTACGGTATCCTCTGCCTGTCGTAAGAGGCGACTAAAAGGGGCTTCCGGGGTTGCAGACGGCTAGAGTGGGAGCTCGAACCGTTCGGTCAGGCAATCCCGGGAAGGATGACGGTATGTGTGGTCGCATACCGTCGTAAAGACTAGACGGAGCGGTGGGCCCAGCCGCCCATCTGGGAGGAGCCCGATGGGGCTCGCTCGTAGCACGCTCGGAGGATTCCGGTTGAAGTCGTTTCGAGATCCCGGAGTCCTCCTTTTCGGCGTCGAGGACGGCCACCGGGGGGGTTTTAGTGCGGTAAAAATCCCACATAACCCTGCGTCGCTCCCACGGCGTCGGGTACCTTTGGAAGGTTTCCCCCTCGAAAACAAAAAAAAAAAAGATACTTCGAGCGAGAAGGTAGCACGGTGAAGAAGTTCTTGCGTTTTGGTGAAAGGGTGTGGTTGCCCGCTCTCTTTTATATGAGACGAATCTTAGTCCTCGGGAGTAGCAACGCACCTGTGATTGACTTTAACAGACCCGTGGCGGAGCGGTCTCCATACGCAATCGGTTCCGGATGCGATTCCTGGCCAGACAGATATCTGAATGACGAATTTAGATTTCTGTTCTGGGTCTGGGTGTTTATGTATTTGTGTGACTATGAAAATTCTAGTGTGGGGCTGTGAGTGTATAAGACTTTAAGACAGAACCTTGAAACAGACTGAAGTTGCCTACAGCCGTACATGGGCGGCAGGTGCCACTTATCATCAGGTAGGTGCTTGCTCGTTTGCTACTTTAGTGTTATAAAAAATAACTTTATGTTGATTAATTATGGTTAGTCCATACATTATCTAATATATAAAATTCTCGTGTCACAGTTTTTGTTGCCATACTCCTCCGAAACGACTTGACCGATTTTGATGAAATTTTTTGTGCTTATCCGGTATCTATGAGAATTGGCCAACATCTATTTTTCATACGCCTTGAGGGTTGTCCACCCTTATTTTTTTATATGGCAAAAAAACGTTTGTCGGGTCAGCTAGTATAATAATAAAATGTAATTATTGAAAAATTGGCAACAATAAAATTAAAAACCGCGTAACTTGAGAGCCCGTTATATATTAAATTGAAAATGAATTTATAATTACTACATTCTTTATTAATACTATAACAGGTATTCGTCCGCCCTCATATTTACAGTGAAAAAATAAACTTGCAAAGAATTCACAAATTTGCTTTTACAAGTCTGATTTTTTATTATTCATTGAGTAAAAGAGATTGAAGTAAAAAATATGAGCACACGTGCACACACACTACTACGTACACGTACGTACACACAAACACACACACACATCTGAATATTGTAACGAGTAACACTATCTATAAATTAGAATTACGACAGAATATATATTGCATACATATCTTTCACAATGTGTGTGTGTGTACAGTTGGAACATACGAGTACTTCCTTTACGTTTAGAGCGGGCGGAAATGACTAAGACAAACCTTATCACTATTTCAGTACAAACACGCTTTCTACACTCATTGCCCCACAGTAGGATTTTCTCCTGAGTTCACCCAGACTCAGAACATGAATCACTCATCATTCAGATACCTGTCTGGCCGGGAATTGAACCCGGGCCCCATCATCAGACCGGTATTGCAACCACTCCGCCACGCGGGTCAATTGTATACGAATATAGAGTTGCTACATATTTTTATCTGTTCAAAAATAATTGATTTCAATACACACGTTTCTCTTCAGAATTTGTCAGCCTACCATATTACGAAATAGTACTAAATTAATCAGTATGTCGGAAATGGCGGTATTGTGGCAACACCGGAACGCCAGCGCCATCTAGTGGCGTTCGATGAAGTTAGGGTTGTACCAGTTTAATGGCCGACACCTCAGTCTATCGTTGACGGTCGGCCGAAGCAGACGACTCTAAAATCATCCCGCGTTCTTAGTGCTACGATTACTTGCCTACTTAATTTAGTTTGATTAATTCAGTGATTCTAACAAGTTTAATTCGGCAATATACTGTGTGTAAAAATCAAGTCTGCAATTTATTCTCGTGCTAACATTCCCTATCAGAGCCCACAGTAGGTTATCCTGATACGATGAGCGAAAAAGAACCACCCCCTCCGTCAAGTATTAATTTGCTTAAAATAATAATCTAATTTTTACGCACCTGGACCTTCCTTTTTCCTGATCGAGAAATGGGAAGATTTCGAACCATTAATTACGGCAATCTGTAACAAAGAAAATTGGTTTGTGATGATTTATTATAGACACATTTTCGAATTTATAGGCGATATGGGTTGAAAAGGTAATTTTCATCGGATTCTTCTTAATTTCTTTAATTGGGCGTATTTCTGCGATCGCATGGTGCTTACTGCAGATCATTAGATATATTCATGTTATTTTTTATTTTCTACGTATTTGGGAAAAACTATGCGTTAAGGCATACTAACAATCTAATAATCTAGTAACTGTTGGTAATAACAAGTGGTAAATAAATCATACTAATATTATAAAGACGCGAAAGTAAAAGTTTGTGATTGTGTATGTTTGTTACTTCTTCACGTCTAAACGGTGCGATTTTCATAAAATTTGGTAGGGAGTTAGCTGAAACTCAAGTATAACATTTAGGCTCATTTTTACTGTGGGAAAGTATCTTAACCTCACGGGACAATGGATTATTGTTAACGCGGGCGAAGCTGCGGGATTCAACTAGTCATTAATAAATACGCTCTATACCCTCACATACTACGCTAGTGTTTTTGTAAACAACCAAACATAAAAATTAAAAATTTAGACATACGTCGGCATTGAACCTGAAACTATCTCCAAAACAGACCGGTGATATGACTATGATAGTCGCCTCATGTGAAAGTGTGCCGGCAACCACACCCTTCTATCGAAACGCAAGAAATGCTTCACGCTAGACATAGGTGTGTAGTTTGACCAGGGAAGTACCACCGTACTTCCCTGGTCAAACTACACCTAAAAAGATTACCTTAAAGATTTTAATATTTGTTGCGGTTAAGATGAAAACATAAAACTATTAAGAAAACACGCGATTACCAATCAGCAAAGTTTGAAAGTTTTGCGCAATTTCTGCCGACCCTTTGAAGCTCGCGTAATGAGCCGAAGCCTTCTAAGAGGTTTCCTTTTGACGATGTTGTAACCAATTGAGGTTATTAGGGACTTGACATCTGTCTCCATTATTTTTATATAATGTTTTCTCTTAAAATATCTCTTTGCTATGCTTAAGACTTAGGGGACTGGGATTCACTGGTAGTGTCTAGATTTTTACTTAGAAATGTCTGATATTAAAGATAGAATGTAGGTTACATAGGTTAACCTACAACTAGTACTTTTCAACGGTTTCTCCCGCTGCAGCTTAACCGTGACCACGATCCAAGTAACTTGTTCGAGATACGTTGAAAAAATTTAAAAAACTGCTTATAGCGAACACCCTTTATATAGTTATTAATTTTATGTATTTTATATATTTATTTTGTGTATTATATGTATGTCGGAAATGGCGGTATTGTGGCAACACCGGAACGCCAGCGCCATCTAGTGGCGTTCGATGAAGTTAGGGTTGTACCAGTTTAATGGCCGACACCTCTGTCTATCGTTGACGGTCGGCCGAAGCAGACGACTCTAAAATCATCCCGCGTTCTTAGTGCTACGATTACTTGCCTACTTAATTTAGTTTGATTAATTCAGTGATAGTAACAAGTTTCATTCGGCAATATACTGAGTGTTAAAATCAAGTCTGTAATTTATTCTCGTGCGAACATTCCCTATCAGAGCCCACAGTAGGTTATCCTGACACGATTAGCGAAAAATAACCACCCCCTCCGTTATGTATTTATAATATAAATATATTTATGATATGTGTATATGTTTGTATACTTAGTAGGTATATTAAATATTCCAAATTTTCCAGCCACCCAGGGTTCACTGGTAGAGAATGCCATCAGGCATTAGGTTTGCCCTATTGTGATTTGTATAAAGGTGCAATAAATATCTAAATAAAGAAATAAAAATGAATAATGAAATGCATTACGAGTAAACAATGTAACTTCTCTGCATATATAGGTAGGTACCTATATACCTATATCGGTAGGTAGATCGGCTGCCATCTACTTAAGCGAAGCAGCTTGCTTCAGTACTTTTATGAGTTTTAATTAGACAATGAAACTTGTAGCACCTGGGTGTAAGTTACTACCGTTTATGGACACCTGTCGCTAACGCCATAAAGACCAGGAGTTCTATCTTAAGCTGATAGTAAATGCGTTGTGGCATCTTATCCAAGAAAAGAAACTTAGTGTTTAATCGAGGGTCCGAAGGTGAAATCTTAGGCGCGCATCCCTTTTTTATCAGGTATTACTAAAGTAACCAGTGTAGTTCAATCGACGAGGTACCATTGCCCCATGCTAGAAAATAGCATGTAGGTGACAGTAGCAACATATCTAATGAACTTCAGATAGAACCCTCGTCAACCTTTCTATCAGAATGAGAGAGTTTTTAGACCATAGTCCACTGCGCTGGCCAGTGCGAATTGGTGGACTTCATACATCTCCGAGCTTTTTTTTTAAAGAACTCTCGGGTGTGTAGGTTTCCTCACGATGTTTTCCTTCATCTAAAAGCAGTCATAAATAATTTCTAATACGCACAATAATTAGTGGTGCCTGCCTGGGTTTGAACCTCGGACCTCTCGATTGAAAGGGCAAGTTTCAACCATTAGGCTATCACTGCTCTCAGATAGAACCCTAGTTCTATATAAATTTGCTTACAGATGTCCATGGACGGCTGTGACCAATAACCATCGGATGGACTGTGTGCTCATTTGCAGCTTCAATATATAAACAAAAACAGTTCAATCGAGTGATAATTCCGATACACAGTTCTAGCATAAAGCTCTCTCATTCCCATGAGAATATGGATGTTTTGTTAATTGACACATATTAAGTAGTACCAGACATTGTTAATAGATGGCGTTAGTAAAATTCATTTGCAAGTTCTGAATCACGCTATCGAATGCTAATGTTAATTCCCTTTGACCCTTTGAAGCCGCGGGTAAGAGCTAGTATTTTATAAAAGGATTCTTCGATATTTTACAAAGTTTTATCTGTTCTGGTAAAACCTATTTTAACAATGTTTTAAAGCGTACATCCAATCGTTTAAACGAAGGCTTGTTTGTACTTTGTAGGTTCTTTGTAGCTTACGATAACAAAGTAGCGAGAAACATTCCAATCTTATACTGCCTTGAATATACTCTTGGTCCATTTCAATAGACTAACACTCTCATTCATTTCCGTTTCAAGAAAAAAACCACTCTGAGAAATAAAGTTTCAAGAAACCTAGATGTAGCTTCTGAAAACAACGGAAATGAGAGCATTACTGATATTTTAAAGGGTTTTCATTCGTTTTTTAAAACCTTGGAAATTTCTTTTTTATGCATTTTTATCTGTACCGAAAGGGTAAAAACGAGACATTGTTACAAACACTTTGCTGTTTGTCTGTCTGTCCGTCTGACTGTTGCCAGACTATATCATGAACCATGTAGTTGAACAGTTGAAATTTTTAAAGATGATGTATGTCCATCACCGCCACCAAAGTAAAGAGCAGAATAAAAGAAATAATTAAAGGGAGCCCCTATAAAAAAAAAATAATATATGATTTATAGATAATGGTAAGGAACCTTTCGTGTAAGAGTCTGAATTGCACTTGGTCGGTTTTTTTTTTTTACATTTAAGTAGTGAAATTTTGTGCCATAAGTAACAAGGCCATCATAGTCATATATACAACATCTCAAAGATGGAGCGATAGAGAAACTTCAACTCCATCCCAAAAAGGGACGGACTCTGATGAGGGCAGACGCCGTCATAGTTACAGTTGATCACATTTGTGAGACTCTACTACTTTGTAGATTCTTTGTTGCTGTAGCCTACGATAACAAAGTAGCGAGAAACATTCCAATCTTATACTGCCTTGAATATACTCTTGGTCCATTTCAATAGACTAACACTCTCATTCATTTCCGTTTCAAGAAAAAAACCACTTACTGAAATAAAGTTTCAGGAAACCTAGATGTAGCTTCTGAAAACAACGGAAATGAGAGCATTACTGATATTTTAAAGGGTTTTCATTCGTTTTTTAAAACCTTGGAAATGTCTTTTTTATGCATTTTTTCTGTACCGAAAGGGTAAAAACGAGACATTGTTACAAACACTTTGGTATTTGTCTGTCTGTCTGTCTGACTGTTGCCAGACTATATCATGAACCATGTAGTTGAACAGTTGAAATTTTTAAAGATGATGTATGTCCATCACCGTCACCAAAGTAAAGAGCAGAATAAAAGAAATAATTAAAGGGGGCCCCTATAAAAAAAAAGTAATATATGATTTATAGATAATGGTAAGGAACCTTTCGTGTAAGAGTCTGAATTGCACTTGGTCGGGTTTTTTTACATTTAAGTAGTGAAATTTTGTGCCATAGTAACAAGGCCATCATAGTCATATATACAACATCTCAAAGATGGAGGGATAAGAAACTTCAGCTCCATTCCAAAAAGGGACGGACTCTGATGAGGGCAGACGCCGTCATAGTCACAGTTGATCACATTTGTGAGACTCACGAATATGACGTCACATATTTTGCACATAAATTATTAATAAATTAAAAAAATTCAAAAGTATTTGGAGGTAGATAGCACGCGTGTTTGCTATCTCAACTTAATAAAAAAAAACATGCGTGCGTACAAAGTACACATGTCAGAAGTGAAACTTCTTTGGCGAACTAATTTATAAATCTTGTTTATATTTATACAAATCTAAAACTTTAAATTTCCAAGATTAAGAGGAAGGGAAAAAGGCGTGATACAACGTTCGCTCTGTCTCACTTTTTCTCTAAATCTTTCTCACTCGCTTGCTCCCTACTCTCACTCCACGGCTAGTTGCTCATGCTACGTTCGCCCTGTCTTACTCTCTCTCAATCAGTCTCGATCACTCTCTCTCTCTTTTCCGACACTTCCGTTGCATACCGGCGTGACGTTTCATCTGTAAAAATTTTACCCTCATGCGCCTAAAGAAGTTTCACTTCAAAAATATTAACCGACTTCATAAAAAGAGATTTATATTCGGTTCTGTAAATTCATTACAGTATCATATTTTATTTAAGCTTTGCATTAAAATTCAGCATTTTCTCAAAACTTGCATGACAGTATATTTCTGAACATGTTTCTCTCTGATAATTTAAAATAACTTTGTAAAAAATGTAAAATTTAAATTTCTACGAAATGTATAATATTGCTTTAGTCCATATAACATTTTTCAATTATTCCCGATGAAATTTACCCAGTATTTTGACACAAATACAAAGAAGGATACGATAGTCTTCCTAAAATATAATTTTAATTAAAGCGTTATTTTATTGAGGATATTTTAAATCTTTTTTACGACACGCGAGGCAGAGTGGCCACCATACCGGTCTGACGTGCAGTGGGTTTTGATTCGATTCTCGGACAGACAGGTATTTGAATGATAGATTTTGATTTCTGTTCTGGGTATACTTGCTTGTATATTTCGTACCTGTAGTTCCGGGATTAGAATAGGGCTAACGGTATCTCCTGCCTGTCGTAAGAGGCGACTAAAAGGGTCTTCCGAGGATCCGAGGTTGCGAGCGGCTTGAGCGGGATGCTCGAACCTTTCGGTCAGGCGACCAAGCGAAGGACGGCGGTATGTGTGGTCGCATACCGTCATAAAGACCAGACGGAGCGGTGGGCCCAGGCACTCATCTGTGAGGAGCCCGATGGGGAAACGCGCTCAGAAGACTCCGGTTGCGTTCCTTTGGAGATCCTGGAGTACTCTTTTTAGCGCCGAGGACGGTCACCATTTAGTGCGGTAAAAATCCCACATAACCCTGTGTTGCTCCCACGGCGTCGGGTACTTTAACACTTTCTACACTCGCAGCCTCATACTAGAATCGCAAGATATTCCACAAGATGTTAGGTGGCGTTTCAAAATATCTTGTAGTTAGATATTGTCCTCCAGACAGAACAGAGCAGACTTCAGACCAGAACAGTGAAGTGCTACATTGCTGTTATTAGTCAACCTACTACTAGGTAGCCTAATGGTTGAAACTTGCCGTTTCGATCGGGAGTTCCGAAGTTCAAACCCAGGCACACACCACAGATTTTTCTAATAATTATGTCCGTATTAAAATTAATTATCACTGTTTTTTGGTGCAGAGAAACATCGTGAGGAAACCTACACACCCAAGAGCTCTTTAAAAAAAAATCTCGGAGGTGTGTGAAGTCCACCAATTCGCTCTTGGCCAGCGTGGGTGACCGTGACCTATAACTCTCTCATTCTGAGGGAAGACCCGCGCCCAGCAGTGGGACAGTAATGGGTTGACGACATACTTATAAGAGTGACAGAACTTCAAGTAGTTTGACACTACTTGAAGTTCTGTCACTCTTATAAGTTTACCTTGGTTGTGATACTAGCTGTTATTAGTTTCACACGCGTCGATAAAAATATAATATAATGTAAATTGTAATACTCCATTTAACAATTCATGCAGAGTACATGGATTGTTAAATTAAACGAATACAATGAAGAAAAATAAGGATAAATATAATTCCAATCCTTTTAATTAATTTCATTAGTATTGGTTTCAAACGATGTCCAATACAGACAAAAATTTCTACTCAAAAAATATAAAATTTATTTATTACTCATTCTTGGCATTTTTATGAGCAATATACAAACGTGGGGTATTTTCGCATTTTCGTATGTTTACTTTAAGAAAAAATATTTAAACTTTCACACATAAAAATGAACAGGTTCGGTGCTTGTCCGTACTTAGTACCCAAACAAGGGTCGAGACTTTGGAAACTTCAGTTAAGTACTTAGTAGCATCCTTTCCGATCCTTGACGGACCCGAAACTTTAGACAGATAAGCTAATTCCAAAATGTGAAGACCCACATGTTTTAGAATTTGATTATGTAAAGTAGTACACTTTTAGAATGTGTGAACTATTCAGATGAACTTATGGCTACTTCTAAGTGAAATGGTTTCATTCAAAGAACAGTGAACAAAGAACTAGTGGTTTGACCCGTTTTTAATTTAATATTAAAATACCAATACGTTTTTATAGAGAAGACAGGTGTTAATACAATAAAGACTGAATGTATTTTCGTATATAACGGGCACTCATGATATGTATTTCACGATTACTCGTTAAATTTTGTCGTAAGATAGATTATAAATATATTTTCAATCTTATACGTTAAATTCAGTAGATCTGATTTGATTTCAAAAGGATAAACATTCAGATTATGGCGACCTCCCGCTACTCATCAAGACATGGCGCTACTAGTATTCTGAAACACGCTGTCGAAGTATTCTCAGAATCCTGCATATATACAGGTTCAATAACAACGACTCTTGGAGCATGGCCGCTACGCAGGCATGTTCACCTAGCCTGGCGGGAGATCTCTTTTTGCCAAAGTGGTGACCCCAGACAAAGAACACGTCCCTTCTGATGGTGGAGACTTCACTCCCTGGATGGACCGCAGCATCTCAACATCAGAACAGCGGCTCATCAGGTGCATCGCAGCGCATCATGAAACGCTTCCTGTGCCTGGTCCTGCTGCCCTCCGCAACATCACGGATGGCTTGAGCAGCCATTGCTCGCCTCCACACTTCGCTCCACCCTCACATCCCGACTCACCGTGGATAGAGGGCATCTCAAGGCCTCACTTCGCCCTCACATCTCGACTCACCGCAGATGGAGGACGATCCAATGGTACTTGCAGCGAAGACTCGCGGAGCATATCGACCTCTGGTCTGAGCAGGGGGTGATGTGGTAACCTTCCGCTACTCATCAAGAGATGGCGCTACTAGTATTTTGAAACACGCTATCGAAGTATTCTCAGAATCCTGCATATATACAAGTTCAACAACAACGGCTGTTGGAGCACGGCCACTCCCCAGGAATGATCACCTAGCCTGGCGGGAGATCTCCCTTTGCCAAAAGACAAATATAATACTATAAATAGCTATATCAAAATATCTGTTATTACTCATTCTTAGTATTTTTCAAAATTTTGCAATATGACACATGCTATTTTCAAAACAGCGAAACTTTTTCTTTAATTTATGTAATGCAAGATAAAGAAAATGAAAAGTTTGACAGTTTCAACATACATTTGATGAACAGCATATGTTATATACTTTTGAAATATACATATTAGCATTATGAAGCATTTCTACCCTAAATCTTTTTGTTATTCGAATAATAAAGACAATTAAAGTTAGGAAACGTTTTGAGTAAGCGATGAAAGAATATGGTGAGAAATTAAAAAGCTCTCGTGGTAGCCGCAGTAATTAAAAAGCAATTGTTACAAATCAAATGAAACTGTGTTGCGGAAGATTCATACGACAATAAAGTCGTTCTTTGGGTTTCTTTGCATGAAATTCTGTTTCTGCAGTTACTCTATTAAGAATGCCGTATGGTAAGTTGTATAGCACCACTCTACCAGTCCCTGTAGTTCCGGGATCAGAATAGGGCTACGGTATCCCCTGCTTGTCGTATGAGGCGACTTAAAGGGGCTTCCGGGAGTGCGGGCGGCTAGATTGGGAGCTTGAACCGTCCAGCTAGGCGATCCCGGAAAGGATGGCGGTAAGTGTGGTCGCATACCGTCGTAACGACTAGACGAAGCGGTGGGCCCAGCTACCCATCTGGGAGGAGCCCGATAGGGCAACGCGCTCAGAGGATTCAGGTTGCGTTCCTTTGGAGATCCCGAAGTCCTCGTTTTAGCGCCGAGAACGGCCTCAGGGGGGGTTTTAGTGCGGTAAAAATTACGCTCGCTCCCACTCTGCGCTCGCTCTGCGTTGCACCCCCCCAAGTTTTCCCCCTCGAAAACAAAAAAAAGCAGCACTCTTTCAGTGACCGTCGTAGGAAGCTACTAAGGGACGAAACTCAGGAGATAGTAATCAGCTACTTCTTGTATAACATCAACGCTCATTGCAATCACCGACGTGTATGCTAGGCTAGTGGTGTAATGAATATTCGATTCTTGAGTTTTTTACCACATTTTTTTATAATAATGAAATAACAAACGAGCATGCATTATACCCGATGGTAAGTTGTCACCGCCGCCCATATACATTTGTAAGCAACTTCATATAGAACATAGGTTCTATCTAAATTCAATCTAGGATGTAATCTAGGTTGTAGTCTAGAGTCTAGGATGGTCTCCTCATATAAAAGTGTGCCGGCAACCACACCCATCCATCGAAACGCAATGAATGCTTCACGTTAAAAAATAGGTGTAGCGGTGGTACCCCCCTGGTGAAACCACACTGGTTCTACCACCTTCAAAATACGATTAATTATAAAGTTTGGAACCATTCTTGTTATAAATTAACGGAATTTGATAGAATACTTTAATACCAACGAAACTCCGTCAAAATAAAATTAGTTTCTCGTATTTTAGATAAAGATATAACATTCATTTAAGGAAATACGAAACTTAAAATATAAAGCATTCATTTGCTGTAAGACAGCTGTGATTCAGCTTGACCTGCTTAAGAAAACTTCGTTTAAAGCTGAACTTAAGCTAAAGGAAGTGGAAGGAAAGTAAAAAAAGGTAGAATAGGGGAAAATGTAGCGCTGTAGTTTTAAACTGTTATTTGCTATTAATTAAAAGTATGTTGCTAGATTTATTACCGGAGTGAAATGGGGCATGACAAAGGATTTTAAAACACTTAGCAGATACCGTAGCAATTAGTGCAACTGCCTTGCTACTCTCGTCGCATCTATTATTTTTATGTATTAAGTGGGTACAACCCATTATTGTCCACTTCTGAGCACGGGTCTTCTCTCAGAATGAGGGAGTTTTAGGCCATAGTCCACCGCGCGGGCCAAAATCGAATTGGTGGACTACACACAGCTCCGAGAACTTTCTTTTGTTTAAGAAGGCTCGGGTGTGTACGTTTCCTCTTCCTTTACTGAAAAGCAGTGATAATTAATTTCTAATACGCATATAAATCAGTGGTGCGTGCCTGGGTTTGAACCTCGAACCTCCCGATTGATAGGGCAAGTTGCAACCATTAGGCTATCACTGCCCTATATGGGTTAAGTAGGAAATTAATATAAAGACTATCTAATGGTAAGTGACAATGGTCACCTGTCAACAACTTCATATAGAACAAGGGTTCTTTATTCTGGTTCTTCGAAGGGTATTTGAAGTGAATCATAATGTATTGCTACTCTCGAGGACTAGGATGGTGGCCTCATATGAAAGAGATGCCAATGATGTCCTTTCACCGTAAAGTAGGAATTGCTTCCCACTACATCAATTCTACTAAATTAAATCTAAAATATAATTTTGTAATATTGGTGTAATAACAACAATTAAAATGCATTGATAACATTATTAACTATGTCTGCCTAATCACACACTGAAAATCAGTGGCCGTGGTTCGCCGCGTTGAGGGTGGGTGTGGGCCCTTTTGTAAAACTTTACTGCAGTAATGGTCTAATTTAAATAAATTTATGTTGTTAATTATGTCACATTATGTTGCAGTATTCTTTACAAAAAAATATTTCTTTCTTTCTTTCTAATCCATGCTCATATGACGAGTTTATTGCGATTAGCTAAAACAATTATCGTTTATGTTCGCCATTACCATAGTGTGCATTGTGCAAGGTGTAGCCAACACGAAAATGTAAACATGCTATATATTGCAATGTATGAGTGAAAATGTAAAAAAATATTTTTTCGAGGTTACGTAATAAGCTCGTACGAAGATCAATTGTGTTCTCAAAATCATAAACTTGAACTTATTAGTAAAATAATATTAATAATAAAGATCCGGTTTGTATGCAGATAAACATTTTGCACCTTTTAAAGAACTGCAAACATTTAAAGAACGTAGAAAGAGGTCAAGTAGTCTCTTCTGCTAAATGTTAAAACTTGTTACCCGAAATATTTAAATTAAAGTAGCTCTGTTCAGTTAAGGTATAAAAATAATCAGATAGTAGAATTAGTCTAGTTCAAATTTGGCGCTACCATCACCACATATTTTTCTGGCGTGAAGCAGTTTTTTCGGTCGAAGGGAGTGATTGCCGGCTTACTATTATATGAGGCACCTGTCTTCAGGATTCGCAAGGCATCTCTGATTGTCGGTGGAGCGGACGTCCTGATAGGCAGGTACATGAAATACCTCGGCCTAACACGGGACAGCCGCTGGTGCTTCGATGAGCACTTCGATCGTCTCGTCCCCCGGATTCTAAAGGTGGCGGGTGCAATGCACAGACTGCTGCCAAATCTTGGGGGACCAAGGGAAAGATTTCGCTGTCTTTATGCGGGGTGGTGCGCTCGATTGCGCTCTATGGCGCGCCAGTGTTATTGGAGAAGTTGTCTAGCAGCCGGCGCCGCGTGGAAGTTAAGCTCCGCGCAACGTACAATCGCAATCCATGTGGCCCGTGGGTATCGTACCATACCGTACGAGGCGGCGATAGTCCTAGGGCGATTACCGCTTTTGGAAATCCTGGCAGATATGGACGCATGGGCCTGTCGTAAGAGGCGACTAAAAAGAGGTTTCATGATTGCAAGAGGGCTCGAACCGTCCAGCCAGGCAACCCCGGGAAGGACAGCGTGGTATGTATTGACGCATATCGTAAAGACCAGACGGAGCAGTGGACCCAGCCGTTTACCTGGACGGAGCAGTGGGCCCAGCCGCTCACCTAGGTGGAGCCTGATGGGGCCTCGCGCTCAGAGGGTTCCGGTCACGTAACCTTGAAGATCTCAGAGTCCTCTTTGTAGTTAGTGGCCGCTTATCATCAGATAAGTGGTCAATACCATCCATGGAAGTTATGACTGCATTTTTTGCTAATTAAATCGCACAAAAACAAATGAAAAATAAATAATATTTTTTAATGTCAGTGGATTACTACTTTATGGTGTAATATACTCGTATTTTCCAGTAACTTTTTTAATCATACAACTTATTTTTAAATATAAATTTCATGTTTTAATTTATATCATAGTCTCCAGCTAATTCCAAAGCTCATTTTTTTCAGTATTCTACTAGTTTTTGCGGTTTTCATGTTAAAATGAAGAATGTTTCATTTCCACAAGCTAATATATATTTATAATACTTAGATCTTTCAAATGTGCTATTTTTAAATATTTAATTTTAGATGTTGTGATTCGCTGGATATTCTTTTAAGACTGCAACATACATATTATTTAAATTTAAGGTTGTTTAATATGAGGGGATTTTTTCAATGAAGTTTATTTTATGCTAGACTAAAAAGCTAAATACTAATTCCCGATGAACTTGTTTCAAAGTCCGCATTTTGCCAGAACAAATTTTTAACCAGTAATTTATCACCTTAAGGGTAGAATTTTTACAAAACCTTCTGTAGATGGCACTCACCAATTATATTAAAATTATTTTAAAAAAGAACCACTTGTGTAATATTATGTTTTATTGTTAAGACAAACCCGCTGAGTTTCTTGCCGGATCTTCTCAGTTGAGGTCGTATTCCGATCCGGTGGTAGTGTAAGAAAAAAAAATGTAACTGACAATTTGTAAGTGCCCCCGTAGGCCTATACAAAATAAAGAAATTTCATTTCATTTCATTTCATTGTTAAAGCAACTAAACAGCCTATTACTAAGAAAATTTAGGCAAGTATTTTTCTAAGTATAGATACGAAAGATTAACAAACATGATCTAATGCTGCCACTATTACTTCAAAGCCCTAATCAAATTTATCTAAAAGCACGCATTCTACGCTCATAGCCTCTTCAAGGATTTTCTCCTGCGCCGTGGGTACCATGGACACAAACCGAATACACAAACAGACCCAGAACATGAATCTAAACTCATCATTCAGATACCTGTCTAGCCGCAAATCAAACCCGGAACCTATTGCGCGTTAGACCAATATGGTAACCGCTAAGCCTCCCGGGTCGTCATCTAAGTGTCGCAAAATACCACCGGAACCAACGAACGCCTAAGACAAACGAACGAAATTCAATAAAACCTTAGCAAATAAAAGTAATGTTGTATTAAATCGACCAATAAAGATAAGTCCTTGCCTTTCCGACCCCAATAGGCTCGAAGGCTTCGAAGGAAATGGCGCTTCAAATCACCCCTGACTACATCCTGTTGGACCTTAGTAATAGTCGATAAATGATGGCTCCTATCATTACTTTTTTCACCCCACAAAGCGCAAACGAAGGCCCGCAAGTTAAAATATTTCTCATGTAATTTAAGAAGGGTCGACGTTTCCGGATTAGTATCCTTTTCTCGCAATTTCTTCGAAAATAATTGTCGTAAATAAGCAAGTATATAGTAAGAGTCAATTTGACCATTGATGTTATAGATCGAACTTAAACTGCAGAGTGGTAGAATGGAAATGGTTCGAACGGTGAAATAAGTGCCACCTATTTCTAGACCAAATGGTGCGGTTGTCGGCTTACGATTATGAGGCGACCATCTTAATCCTCGGGAGTAGCAACGCATTTGAAATTGACTTTGAATAGAACCCTTATTCTGTGTGAAATTGTTTACAGATGTCCATAACTAATTAACATAAGGTGGACTGTATGCTCTTTTATATGAGGCACCTTTGTATGGGGCGCCTATTAATCCTCCGATTTTTTTATCTGACTGAAGTAGCAAACGAGTATGCAGTCCACTTGATGGTAAGTGGTTACTGCCGCCCACGGACTTATGTAAGCAACTTCATACAGAACATGGGTTCTATCGGAAGCCAATCACTACGATGGTCGCCTCATTTTTTTTTATATGACTGAAGTAGCAAACGAGCATGCAGTCCGCCTGATGGTAAGTGGTCACTACCGCTCTGCGACATCTATTATCCACTTCATAAAGAACATGTGTTCTATCTGAAGTCAATCTCAGATGCGTTGCTACTATCGAGGACTATGATGGTCGCCTCATGTGAAAGTGAGCCGGCAACTACACCCTCCCATCGAAACGCAAGAAATGCTTTACGCTAGAAATAGGTGTGGCGGTGGTACTTCCCCGGTCGAACTACACTGGTTCTACCACCTTCAAAAGATTAGCAACGCATCCGTGATTGACTCTGAATAGAGCCCTTGTTCTTGAAGTTGCTTACGTAGAGACCACGTACCATTAGATAGACTACATCGTCCCTGTAGCCTCGGGGTCAGAATAGGGCTACGGTATCCCCTGCCTGTTCTAAGAGGCGACTAAAGGGGGCTTCCGGGTTTGCAGACGGCTAGAGTGGGAGCTCGAACCGTTCGGTCAGGCAATCCCGGGAAGGACGGCGGTATGTGTGGTCGCATACTGTCGTAAAGACTAGACGGAGCGGTGGGCCCAGCCGCCCATCTGGGAGGAGCCCGAAGGGGCAGCGCGCTCGGAGGATTCCGGTTGAAGTCGTTTCGAGATCCCGGAATCCTCCTTTTCAGCGCCGAGGACGGCCACCGGGGGGGTTTTAGTGCGGTAAAAATCCCACATAACCCTGCGTCGCTCCCACGGCGTCGGGTACCTTTTAAAGGTTTCCCCCTCGAAAACAAAACAAAAAAAAATATAGACTACATGCTCGTTTGCTATTTAAATTTTATATAAAAAAGACTAGGCCAAGTTTTCACATATCTCCTCTAAGTTTCTTAATATAATTTGTAATGCCTCCCTAAATCGAATCAGTCTGTATGAAGCTTTCTGTGCCAGTCGAAAAACAGAATAATTTGCTCGCTTTTAGTATGTATTTTACTGTGGTTCGAATAAAAATATTCCGAGTTTCACATATATTTTTCTTTAACGCAGACAGTCATTAAAACTTTCCCTTTATGTTATTACATTAGTGTTGATAGAGTTAGTCTATTTTGGATATGCTTTGCTTTAAAAAGAAATATTCGTTCAATTCCAAACAGCATTATTAGAAAAGTTTATGCCAGAACGTATGGCGTGGGGCTGCCGCGAGTTTTATTAGAATGAGTTTTCGCTTTTGCCTAAAATTGGTTTCACGGTGTCAAGATTACCTCTATTTTGCAAACTTATTATTTTTCGTTTATTTTCGTATACAGAGTGCTGAAGTAAGTTATAATAGGAGCGAAGCTGTTTTGTTTTAGTTCGATAAATAAATTTACTTCTCATGATGGTGGTATATTTATTGGAGGCTCAATAATATCTGTGCTCATAGAGAAAATGGGTATAAGTCAGATTTTTACTAAATTTCCATTTCATAGCAAAATTGATTAAAAAAAAACGTTAGGTCGATAGGTATCGATAGTTCTATCTTTTTTAAAAACGTTTCTCTTAAACAAGATCTATTGACATATTATCCTAGTGTTTAAAAACGAAAATCTATAGTAAGGTTGTGTTCTAGTTTCAAAGGTTAGTTAAGATTAATTAATATTTGTCCACCAATTCGCACTTGGCCAGCGCGGTGGGCTACGGCCTCAAGCTCTCTCATTCCGAAAGAAGACCCGTGCCCAGCAGTAGGACAATAATGGGTTGACGATATAATTAAGTTTCTACATACATAAGACAATAAAAACTAAGCAATTAAGGGAAGGAACGTATGTGAGATCAAGTTTAGGGATAAACTAGATCAAAAGACATGGCCAATTTTTGATTGGAGCTCTGCCTAGCTTCTCAAAATGTACATGTAGTAATTTCAGTTTTTTTTTGGATTTAGGGAATGCTGAATATAATAAGAGTAGTGAAAGCCTAATAGTTGAAACTTTCTCTCTCAATCGGGAGGTCCGAGATTCAAACCCAGGCACGCACCACTAATTTATGTGCGTATGATAAATTAATTATCACTGCTTTTCGGTTAAGAAAAACATCGTGAGGAAACCCACACACCCGAGAGTTCTTTAAAAAAAAAGTTCTCGGAGGTGTGTGAAGTCCACCAATTCGCACTTGGCCAGCGCGGTGAACTATGGCCTAAGATATATAGCTATAGAAATATGTAAACTATATAGTCTAAGACCCGTACCCAGCAGTGGGACAATAATGGGTTGACGAGAAATATAATAATGAAACAATTTCAAAGTCGAAGTAGAAGTATTTTGTAGGCCTGAGGACTATAGCTCATCTGCAACATTGCTACGTTTAGTGTTTGCTAATACCTAGTTAAACATAAAATACATTTAAAGGTGGTTGACCAAAGATTCAACCAGGGAGGTACCTGCCATACCTATTTCTAGCGCAGCAGCAGAAGCAGTTTTTGTATTTTGGTAGAAGGGTGTGTTCGCCGGCAAACTTTCATTTGACGTCTTCTTAGTCCTCGGGAGTAGGAACGCATCTGTAATTGACTTTAGATTGAACCCTTGTTTTGTATAAAGTAATTTACAGTTAGTGGCAGCGACTATTTACCATCAGGCGGATTGGACGCTCGTTTGCTACTTCAAATTTATAAAAAAGGTAAAATATATGGTAGTTCCTGTATGTCGGCGTGACACTTGACTTATGAAAAACACGTTGACGAAAATAATTATTTTACTTATTGTAAAGATTGAAAATTGTTTGTTTATTGAATTAGCAATATTTAGTGATTTCTAAAGATGTTAATTTTGTTTACCCTCCATAAAATTGTTATTGTTTTATCACCCAACTTTATTTTAATAAGTGAGCCCCTAGCGGTAGAAAAAGATTCTTGTTTAACCGTCGAAGCGATCGGACCTCCTCAGCTGTGAATAAAGCGAAGAAGAATAACTCCTGTGTTTTACTTGAAATCTTGAATGGATAGTAACGAAGACCCTGACCTTCCTGACGTTACGACCAGTTCGTTATGTATATTTTAGATTAATTATTGTTATTAAATTTCTTTACGTGGACACACCACACCACTAAACAGAAATTGAGGTGAAATATAATGCGGAGCGTACTAAAACAATATACCTACATAGTTATAAGACGACTATTATTTATCCACTCAAAGGAGTAGAACAGTAATTCAGCTGAAACAAATGGCTGCAAAATGTCTCTCTGCTTGTAAAGTTAAAATAAATATTGCACGCGCCATCTGCAGTTTTTTCGCTTAAATTTCTAATGAGTTTTCTTTGAAGTTTGTAGTTAAAATGCGCAGTGAGTTTGTCGTTTGTTTTTTGTCGCTGTTATTTCACTTGATGTGCTTTTTATGTCCATTATTATATCGACGGCCCGGAGAAAACTGTGCTAAGTCTAAAATTTAAATTTCACCGTATAAAAATGTAAATATGCAAATATGTCTTAAATATTTTTTTTTTTTGTAGAATATTTAGTCTCATTCACTGTTGAAAACATGTTAAAAATATTTGCAAATATTAAGCTATTGCATAGTTTTTATGGCGGGCTTTGAGCGCGTCGACCGTATCAAGAAATTCCGTAACGAAAAAACCTAATACTGGGGAGTATTAGTACTCCGCTTATCATGTAGCGCGGCCGAGCGTTCGCTTATCGCGTATGTATATGGTACGACAGTACGAAACTCGCACGGATCGAGACGAGCTGCTCGAAAGTGGGCCAAATATGTAAGAAGCTATTTGTGATAAAGTATCAAAGAAAAAAACTTGAATTAATCTTAGAAAAAAAACAGCATAAATAAATAATTAATTATAATTGCATAAATTGATAAAACATGATATGCAATAGCTTTGCCCCGAGTGCCGCACGTTTTTTTTTTGTGAGAAAATACATAGTAACAAAGAAAAAAACTTGAATTAATATCAAAGAAAAGATACTGCATAAATAAATAAATGATTACAATTGCATAAATTGATAAAAATGCTATGCAACCTTTACCGTGGCAGTCCGCGTGTGCCGCACTTTATTTTTTCATTCTTAACGTGTTTTTTCAAATACGTCATTAAGCAGCTTCACCTATGTATCAGAGATTATACTTGAGGTGAATCACAAACGCGTTGCTGTAATACTAGCTTATTCTTGCGGTTTTATTCGCTTTGGTCATGTTTACTATGGTAACGAGTATCCTAGGTCCTAGAATCCTGGATATTTTGTACCAAATTTCAGAGGAACCAATCAGCAAATAGCGAGAAATAAACGTACATAGTCTCAAACTTTCGTAGTTATATTAGTAAGATTAGTAATATATTATACACACGCTTTCTACACTCATAGGCCCACAGTAGGGTTTCTTCCTGTGTCGTGGGTAACATGGACACACAAGACGAATACATCAACACCCAGACCCAGAACAGAATGTATCTAAATTCATCATTCAGATAACTGTCTGGCCGGGAATCGAACCCGGGACGCGCGTCAGACCGATATTGTAACCGCTCCGCCACGCGGGTCCTCATATTATGTCGTTTTGTTTAAAAAGGTCATAGAGAAAAAAAGGTTCGAGATACAAATGCTACATATTTTTCAAAAAAAATCTTGACCAACAATAAAAGTAACCAGATACCGAAAAGATTTTCTAAGCACAGTTTGTACAGTACAAAGGTGAACGTTTTTCCATTAGAATCCAGTCTCAAGTATAGTGCACCATGCACGCGACACATTTCCGTTCCATTTCCGCTAGCTGACCGAGTACGGTGAAGCAATTCCGTTTAAAGATAGCTGTGGTCATCAATTGATAGCAGTGTTCACTTTATGTTATACCGCGTTTATGTTATACTAGGTCGTTGAAAAAAAAGGTCCTAGATACCAATGCTACATATTTTCCAAAAAAAAATCATGAACAACTACAATAAAAGCAACCAGATACCGAAAAGATTTTCTAAGCACAGTTTGTACAGTACAAAGGTGTATGTTTTTCCATTAGAATCCAGTCTCAAGTATAGTGCACCATGCACGCGACACATTTCCGTTCCATTTCCGCTAGCTGACCGAGTACGGTGAGTAATTCCGTTTAAACATAGCTGTGGTCATCAATTGATAGCAGTGTTCACTTTATGTTATACTGTGAGAAATATTTTTTATTATTTAAACGTTTTTGTACACGATAATCAATTAATAACATTATAGATAAAAACATAGAATAAAACTTTTTGCACACCTTTATTTTAAGTACATAGTATATAGTTTAAAAAGGCCGTAGAAACAAAAAATGTCCTAGATTCCAATGCTACATATTTTCCAAAAAAAAAAAATCTTGACAAACTACAACAAAAGCAACCAGATACTGTAAAGATTTTTCTAAGCACAGTTTGTACAGTACAAAGGTGGATGCTTTTCCATTAGAATCCGGTCTCAAGTATAGTGCACCATGCACGCGACACATTTCTGTTCCATTTCCGATAGCTGACCGAGTACGGTGAGTAATTCCGTTTAAACATAGCTGTGGTCATCAATTGATAGCAGTGTTCACTTTATGTTATACTGTGAGAAATATTTTTTATTATTTAAACGTTTTTGTACACGATAATCAATTAATAACATTATAGATAAAAACATAGAATAAAACTTTTTGCACACCTTTATTTTAAGTACATAGTATATAGTTTAAAAAGGCCGTAGAAACAAAAAATGTCCTAGATTCCAATGCTACATATTTTCCAAAAAAAAAAATCTTGACAAACTACAACAAAAGCAACCAGATACTGTAAAGATTTTTCTAAGCACAGTTTGTACAGTACAAAGGTGGATGCTTTTCCATTAGAATCCGGTCTCAAGTATAGTGCACCATGCACGCGACACATTTCTGTTCCATTTCCGATAGCTGACCGAGTACGGTGAAGCAATTCCGTTTAAAGATAGCTGTGGTCATCAATTGATAGCAGTGTTCACTTTATGTTATACCGCGTTTATGTTATACTAGGCCGTTGAAAAAAAAAATCCATTTCCGATAGCTGACCGAGTACGGTGAAGCAATTCCGTTTAAAGATAGCTGTGGTCATCAATTGATAGCAGTGTTCACTTTATGTTATACCGCGTTTATGTTATACTAGGCCGTTGAAAAAAAAAAGGTCCTAGTTACCAATGCTATATATTTTCCAAAAAAATCTTGACCAACTACAATAAAAGTAACCAGATACTGTAAAGATTCTAAGCACAGTTTGTACAGTACAAAGGTGAATGTTTTTCCATTAGAATCCAGTCTTAAGTATAGTGCACCATGCACGCGACACATTTCCGTTCCATTTCCGCTAGCTGACCGAGTACGGTGAGCAATTCCGTTTAAAGATAGCTGTGGTCATCAATTGATAGCAGTGTTCACTTTATGTTATACTGTGTGAGACTTTTTTTATTATTTAAACGTTTTTGTTCACGATAATCAATTAATAACACATAGATAGATAAATAAATATAATATATATATATATATATATATATATATATATATATATATATATATATATATATATATATATATATATATATATATATATAATATATATAAATATAAATAATAGATAAAAACATAGAAATTACAATGGGTTACTTATTTCAAAATGAAATTTCTTCCAGCTGCCCTGTGTTCGAAATGGGTATGTGAAAAGCAAATGTAATGTGCACATAATAGCTTATTAAGAAAAAAAATAGGAAAAGTTATTATGTGTGTGACATATTTTTATTCCATTTTCACTTCAAGATAGCTGCAGTCATCAATTGATAGCAGTGTTCACTTTATGCTATACTGTAGAAAACACTTTTTATTAAGAAAACTTATTATGAGCACGTGACATAATTTTATTACATTTCCAGTTATTTAATGTGGTGAAGCAATATTCCGTTTAAAGACTGCTTCACTCATTATTTTATAGTCGTTATCACTTTATGCTATACTGTGTAGAATTATCTTTACAAACCGTGCTTATAATCTACCTAGTTATTATAAGTACAGTATAAGTATTATAAGTTCTGGAGCTAACTTATAACCAATGGAAAAACAATATGGCAATAACAAAGATATACAAAGAAAAAAGACAAACCCACTGAGTTTCTTGCCGGATCTTCTCAGTTGAGGTCGTGTTCCGATCCGGTGGTAGTGTAAAAAGATATGTATGTAACTTACAATTTGTAAGTGCTTCCGTAGGACTATGCAAAATAATATTATATTTGGCAAAAAGAGCACAGGTCGCCCCCTCACCAGGTGGACCGATGACCCGAGGTAGATAGCGGAAAACCGTTGGATTCAAAAGGTACAGGACCGGTTGGAGTGGCGTCATTTAGGGGAGGCCTATGTCCAGCAGTGGACCCCAAAGGGCTGATGGGTGGACCGATGCAAAATAAAGACATTTCATTTCACACGCTAAAATTTCTGTTGCATTTCCAAGCAAAATTCCGTTCAAAGGTAGCTGTCGTCATAAATTGATAACAGGGTTCACTACACGTACGGTACGTTACACTGTGCAGAGCCCTCTTTATTAAGAACCCCTATTAGATGTACTTACTCCAATTATAAGCATGAGATACAATTGTATTGAATTTCTACTTCCTGATCATTCAAAGGTAGTTGCGGTCATAAATTGATAGCAGTGCTCACTTTACGTTATACTGTGCGGAACTCTCTTTATTAAAATTACTTATTATGTATACTTACTATAAGCAAGAGACGATTTCATATCCATTTTTACTTTACGTTGTACGGCGTAGACTTATCTTCATCAAATGTGCTCATTATAAGCATGGCGCATATTTCCATTTCATTTTCACATACTGAAGTCTCATCAACCCATTATTGTCCCACTGCTGGCCACGGGTCTTCTCTCAGAATGAGAGAGTTTAGGCCAGAGTCCACCACGCTGGCCAAGTGCGAATTGGTGGGCTTCACACACCTCTGAGAACTCTTTTTTAAGAACTCTCGGGTGTGTAAGTTTCCTCGAGATATTTTCCTTCACCGAAAAGCAGTGATAATTAAATTCTAATACGCACATAAATTAGTGGTGCGTGCCTGGGTTTGAAACTCAGACCTCCCGATCGAGAGTGCAAGTTTCAACCATTAGGCTATCACTGCTCTTTAACTGAACCAGTACAAGGAAGCAATATTCCGTTTCAAGACTGTGGTTATCCAGCAGCAGCAGCAATTTATGATATGCAAATATGTTTTTATTCGCAAATATATTCAATTTATTCAAATTATTATTGTTATTTTTATCTGACTGAAGTAGCAAACGAATATGTCCACCTGATGGTAAGTGGTCACTGCCGCCAATTGACATCTGTAATCAATTTCATACAGAACATGGGTGCGATCTGAAGTCAATCACAGATGCGTTGCTACTCCCGAGGACTATGATGGTCGGCTCATGTGAAAGTACCGGCAACCACACCCTTCCATCGACACCCAAGAAATGTTTCACGCTAGAAATAGGTGTGGCGGTGGTACTTTCGCGGTCGAACTACACTGGTTCTACAACCTTAATTAGTAAAAGTTACGAAACAACAGGACCAGACTACCTTGATTTATCTGGTGGAACTTTGTGTACCATAAATGATTTAAAAGTAAGTACTTCTTGGAACATTATGAAAAATTCAAAGACCTTTCTTGGGATTAATCACTTATATAAAAGAAAGTCGTAGAATGTGTACTTGAGATTGGACCTCACGAAACAGTCTGTGATCTTATTGGAAAAGGTCCAGATTTTTCTAATAAGAGCTAGACAAATTCGTGTGTCCCTTCACATATGTTATCCGATACATCTCATGAAATGTTTATTGTTTACTATGTCGATTCTCCATAGTATGAAGCTGCAAAATTTAAAGAATATGTAACTAAAAATGAAACTTAGAT
>OX453071.1:17949681-18165913 GCA_949699795.1 Spicauda simplicius | reverse complement strand
AATAAGAGCTAGACAAATTCGAGTGTCCCTTCACATAAGTTATCCGATACATCTCATGAAATGTTTATTGTGTACTATGTCGATTCTCTATAGTATGAAGCCGCAAAATTTAAAGAATATGTGACTTAAAATGAAACTTAGATCGGAATCCAAATTAAAGACACATATCTATTAAGGTTACCGCGCATAGTTACAATTGTTTTTTTTTTCGATTTCTCAAAGGAAGAAGATTTTATTTATTTATTTATTTATATATTTATTGCACCTTTAAAAAGTTACAATAGGGCAAACTTAATGCCTGATGGCATTCTCTGCCAGTCAACCCTGGGTGGCTGGAAAATTTGCGGCAGGTGTTTTAAACACAAAGAATAAAGATATTTGATATGTTATAAATACATCATATACATATTATATCATTAAATATATATTATACATACATATAATAAACAAAAAACAATACATATTATATAAAAATTAAATAAAAGATGTTTATGAAACAATGACAGTGTTCAGATAATGCTCTCGGACAAGCTTTTTAAAGATGAACTTACTGGGTGCTTTCCTAATGTGAGCGGGCAGGGCGTTCCAAAGCAATACCGCCTGAACAGTGAACGAGAAATGGAAAAAACCGCTAGTATGCGGTGGAATAGTTGCTCTTAAGTTATTAGACGACCGAAGCATTTTGTCATGTGTTAGGAACCGATACTGGAAGTTATCCTTTAAATAAGAAGGAGTATTGGTATCATTTAAGATAGAATAAAGGAGAAGGAGAATCCTAGAATTACGCCTCTGGCGAATAGTAAGCCATTTTAGTTGACTAAGATTATATTCCTTATGTATTTTTTTCTAACATGGAAGTAGCAAATAACTTTGCATCGTCGTCAACCCATTATTGTCCCACTACTGGGCACGGGTCTTCTCTTGGAATGAGAGAGTTAAGGCCATAGTCCACCGCGCTGGCCAAGTGCGAATTGGTGGACTTCACACACCTACGGGAACTTTTTTTTTAAGAACTCTCGGGTGTGTAGGTTTCCTCACCATGTTTTCCTTCACCGAAAAGCAGTGATAATTAATGTACAATACGCACATAAATCAGTGGTGCGTGCCTGGGTTTGAACCTCGGACCTCCCGATTGAGAGGGCAAGTTTTAACCATTAGGCTATCACTGCCCGCATACACGTACGCAATCCACTCGATAATATGCTTCAGCCAACCATGGAAATTTGTAATCAATCTCAAATAGGGTTAGAGCGATCTTTTGTTTGACCATCTGTTACCTCTAGGAATTGTTTAAACTGTCAAATTGCTCGACAATCACGCCGTAGTCAATATTTATATATAAAACCATACACAATTCTCTGTTGATAGATTTTTCAAATCAATTCTAAGTCGTGTAGCTCGTCGATTTCTCAAGCAGCGAATAGACAGTCCGAACGGCAGCAGCCGTTATTTTTTTGTTCTCGAGGGGGAAACCTTCAAAAGGTACCCAACGCCGTGGGAGCGCCGCAGGGTAAAACCCCCCCGGTGGCCATCCTCGGCGCTGAAAAGGAGGACTCCGGGATCTCGAAACGACTTCAACCGGAATCCCCCGAGCGCGTTGCCCCATCGGGCTCCTCCCAGATGGAAGGCTGGGACCACAGCTCCGTCTGGTCTTTACGACGGTATGCAACCATAAATACCGTCGTCCTTCCCGGGATTGCCTGACCGAACGATTCGAGAGTGGGAACTCTAGCCGTCTGCAACCCCGGAAGCCCCTTTTAGTCGGCTCTTACGACAGACAGGGGATGCCGTAGCCCTATTCTGATCCCGGAGCTACAGGGACGGAACGGCAGCAGCCGAAGCAACTGGTTAGTAGTTTAAGCCATAAAATGTTAGCTTTAGCGACTAGCGTGTGGCTCAAATTCCAGCCAACCTCTGATTTTCTAAAAAAAATACAAGATTATTAGAAATTCATTATCATAGTTTTGCCCAAAAGGACAACTTTGTGAGGCGACCAAAAAGCCTGAAGTTCTTTAAAACGTATCAAAAGTGTGTAAACTCCACCAACTCGCACTTAGAAAGCACGGTGGATTGTGTGCAAAAAAACTCTCTATCCTCGAGCGGAGACCTGTACCCAGCAGTGAAACAATAATGACTTAACGACGCTCAGAAGACAGTAGCATATAGACGGTATATAAGATATACATACTTCCAACTGCATCGTGGGTGCCACGGACATACAAAGACGAATCTAAATTCATCATTCTGATACATGTCTGGCTGGGAATCGAACCCAAAACCCACTGCGTGTCTGACCGCTCTGCCACGCGGGTTGTCCAACATAGTACAAAATTCATAAAAAAATACTCCATTCTCAAAAATATTCGACAACCCTACTCTATTATAGATTCCTATAGTAATATTTTCAATTCGATAGGCACATTGGTTCTCTACACAAAAGGTCGTGTTTGTTCACAAAGTCACATAACTGGAGGATATTTAGTTAGTACTGGTACCCATATTTGATTCAAACATAATTCTTTTGTGCTATTTGTTTTACAATCAAAGCATTTATTCAAGCGCCAAAAATGTTATTAAATACGTAAATGTTTTCTGTGGTTCGCATAAACAAAATTTTAAAACGATTCTCATTTTTCGTATTCGTGTTGAATGTGTTATTTTAGTACTAACCAGTTATCTGCTTCAAGCAGAATAAAGCTTGCTTTGACACAAAATATAGTCGTTTGTTTAATATAATAAGCATAAAACGTTATACATTACGTTCTGTTATGAATAGAATGCTTGGAGTCGCGTGGACAGAGTTTTGCTCAAACGTTTGGTAATGCAAGGAAGCATAGAGGGAACTAGAGCACGTAACCCACGCGATGTACCGACCAAATCAAATCTGCTGTGGGCAGCCCATTCAATGAGTGTACTAGGATGTGTGCTAACCGGGAAAAATGGCGAGACATCGTGAGGCATGCTACATCAGTCAACCAAAGAAGGACTACTTCATGACCACGACCGCTCTGCCAAGAGCGTAACGAAATGAAATGAAATGTCTTTATTTTGTATAGGCCTACGGGGTCACTTACAAATTGTCAGTTACATTTTTTTTTCTTACACTACCACCGGATAGGAATACGACCTCAACTGAGAAGATCCGGCAAAAAACTCAGCGGGTTTGTCTTTTGTCTTATTTATATCCATTTTTTTTAATATTATTACAATCATGTTTTTTTTACATGGTAATGAAAGTTAGCTCCAGTATCTTGCCTTACAGTTCAGTAAAAGAGAGCCCTGTTTGGCAAGATATGCTACACTTTGACATTTATTAAATATACTAATGCATATTATTGCTCAGTCCCAAGCTGTTTTGTCTTCTATGTAATCAGAAATTTTATAATACGCTTTAAGGCAAATATTAATCTTAATCAATGCTTTGAACTTATTCATTGACAAATTTCTGATTTCAACAGGAAGTTTATTGTAAAAGCGTATACATTGACCCGTAAAAGAATTATTAATTTTGTGAAGACGAGTAACATGTGCAGAGAGATTGTGCTTGTTCCTTGTATTTATGTTATGCGTATCACAATGTTTTCCAAAATTATTAATATTTTTCTTAACATACATCAAATCTTCATATATAATAAGAATAATATTGGGATACAACAGTAAGAATATTTATTTCTTTAAATAATTCTTTTAGTGAACATTTTGGACTAAGGTTATAAATGGCTCGTACAGCCCTCTTCTGCAGTATAAAGACAGTATTGAGGTCTGAAGAGCACCCCCACAGCAGTATGCCGTAAGACATAATGCTATGAAAGTAACTAAAATAAACTATTCTAGCTGTTTCTACATCGGACTAAGAAAAAGAAGAAGAGCTCATAGATTTAGACTCAGAAGCTAAAAAACCGACACCTAAAGGCGTCACTGAGATATACGTGTACAAAGCTAAAGATTAATCTGACACGTTCCAGGCCCAATGCCAGTATAGTTTGAAAACACAAAAATCACAAAACAGATTCGCATTGTAACCCATACAAAATACGCCCCATGTCACTGACAAATAGACGCGATGCTTATTGTCACAAAAACCCATACGGAGAGGACAAAAAATTACCCACCTCGATTTGGCTGGAAACTGCGAAAGAAACGTATTACGTCATCTGACCGCACTTTCGTAGATAGAAATCTTGCCGTGAAAAATTCCGCGCCGAATGTCTGCGCCCGTACCACGAAATATTTTCGTTATTCGCACTGTCGTGGGCATAATTTGATTCGATTCCATATCGCACCGCTCTTCTCCCGGCGTGATAGGTCATGCTCCAAATACCCCGGCTCAGGTGCTAAATGCTAGATTTTATTGTAAATAGCTTCGCTTACTCACGATCTCGTTTGAGTGACACCTGACAGCATGAGATTTATGATATACATTTCATATTTCCATCAACGTTTACGTTTTTACGGATACATCGAAATATGTTTTAGCTGACACCTACAAAAATCATCAGGTATATGCTGACAGTATCAATTTCTTTCCTCTAATAATAAAAGGAGCATATAGTAACGTACAAGTCATAATTTAAACTGGTAGGTTAGGTTAGTTTAGGTTGGAATAAAACTTTGCATGTCAATCACGTAAGTAATGTTACACAAAGATAGTACCTCTGAAAAATCCTCTTTTAAGAATGCTAATTAGTGCCATGAAATCTTGTACTTTGTCATCTGAATGTTTTTCAGTGTCCTCAAAAATGTACGAAATGACCATTTGATACTATTAGTCATATTAATTGATAAACCAATCATTATTATTTCCTTGAGGAGACTTTCAGTTTTGTTCAGCAATAATAAATAAAATAGTAATAAAATAATTACCATCATTAATGAGGTACTTCCAAAATTATTTACCTTGGCGATTTAAATAAGCTTCGTTATGTGAACAAAATATCAACTGGAGCACCCGCTAAAAGATTCCCTGTTGATAAATATTACGGTACAAAAGGCTCCAGTATCATTTTTGCTTTCGAGATTAGTACCCTTAGAGGTTTCAAGGTAAGAGCCCTTATTTCACGTCAAAATATATTTTTCCCCGCGTCACGGTTTTCGCTTCGCCTCGATCAGGTCGCATTGTCGTAGACAATTTGCTTCATTATGAGATTACTGACTGTTTTCCGAGGATTATTGGATCAAATATCGAATCAAACATGTTTTTTCTTGTTTTTCTTACATTTTGTTTTTGCGTTGATACTTACAAGATTAGTTAAAGTAAAAATAGGTACCTACCACTCTTGGATTTATACTGTTCGGCTCAATTCTCCTCTTTATAGGTTATAGTAATTCTTTTGCTCTTTTTCAAATTAATTAATTTAATGTAGAAGTCTAGACTGTATTGGACAACCTGTAATCAACCTGTATCTGTAATCAACCTCAAATAAGATAAGAGTCTTCACTGAGATTGGCCAAAAATCCGGTGCTAACACTGAGGAATTATTTGAAGTGCTTCCAATGAATAAGTTCAATAACTATACATTTTAGATCAAGGATCAGTAGGGCATAAATTGCTGTTATAAGGTAAGAAATATGGGTGGCGCTGGTTCTTCAAAATCGACCTACGAAGCGTTCTTACTGCATCCTTCAAGGTGGTAAAATCAGTGTAGTTCGACCGGGGAAGTTCCACCGCCACACCTATTTCTAGCGTGAAGCATTTCTTGCGTTTCGATAGAAGGGTGTGGTTGCCGGCACACTTTCACATTAGGCGACCATCTTAGTCCTCGGGAGTAGCAACGCATCTGTGATTGACTTCAGATGGAATCCATGTTCTGTATAAAGTTGATTACAGATGTCCATGGGCGGCAGTGACCATTTACCATCAGGTGGACTGCATGCTCGTTTGCTACATCAGCCAAATAAAAAAAAAATCTTATAAATAATTCTTCCTTTTACAGCCTTAACTGTAAAAGGAAGAATTATTTATAGTCCTGTCTATACATTCCCTCTCAAATTTACACCCACACATATACAAACTCACGTACACTCACATACACTAACTCACACGCCCATACACACACCCTCACTTACAATGTAATTTAAAAGTTCTTTTCACGCTAATCTTAATATATCTTTTAGTATTACATAAGAAACTTTAGTCTTTATGGTTAACAGTATGTATAAAATTTCGCCTGAAATCTTTCCACGGAAGGGCACTGGTGACCTGTAACTCAGGTTTCTACCTACTTCAGGCACCAGTCTCTCACAACGTAAGGCTTCCAGATAATTTTATTTCACTTTTGTTACCTATCTATAGCTTAAGACATTATTGTGAGAGAAAATAAATGAATGTTGGTGTTGTTCTACTCTGTGGGTAGCGACCCTCAATATAACATAGCGTGACATAGCGGTTACCATACCGGTCTGACGCGCAATAGGTCCCGGGTTCGATTCCCGGCCAGATAGGTATTTGAATGATGAGTTTAGATTCCTGTTCTGGGTCTGGGTGTTTGTGTTTTCGTCTTGTGTGTGTCCATGGTACCCACGGCACAGGAGAAAATCCTAGTGTGGGGCTATGAGTGTAAAAATCGTGTTTAAATCGTGTTAGTTTATAAAAAAATACTACACTAACTTAATCTGACCATTGTACTCGTATACGTACAGAGTATAATTAGCAGTATGGATTTACAAATAATACCATACAAAGACTTTTCAAGTACACATAATCTTTTAATAGCATCATGACAAAAACATACATTTACCAAACTCGTTACAATCTCAGAAGATTGTTTTGTGCAATAATATAAAGAAGAAAATATTTCTCGTATTACTTTATGTCCAAATATTTTTTCTCGACACGGATCGGTTTCGGCTGCGCGATCCGATCCTATTGTCGCAGACAATTTGCTCTATTACAGGGTCACTGACTATTTTCCAGGGATTATTGGGTAAGGAAACGCAAGGTCGAAATGTATTTTTGGGAAATATACAAAGTTGAATAGGACTCACGGTTTAAACAATTTATTGGCAGTACTACGTTCCCGGTTACTTGCTGTTAAAACAAAGAGTGTGGTAAAGCTTGTTGGCTTTTTTGTTTCGAGCGGAAAACCTTCTAAATTGTTATGTGGGATTTTTATCGCACTAAAACCCCCTCGATGTCCGTCCTCGGCGCTACAAAGAGGACTCGGGGATCTCCAAAGAAACGGAATCGGAATCCTTTGAACACGTTGCTCCATCGGGCTTCTCCCAGATGGGCGGCAGGGCCTACCGTTCCGTCTAGTCTTTACAATGGTATGCCACTACACATACCACCGTCCTTCCCGGGATCGCCTGGCTGGATGGTTGAAGCTCCCATTCTAGACGCTCGCAACCCCGGAAGCCCCTTTTAGTCACCTCTTACGACAGGCAGGGAAACCATAGCCCTATTCTAATCCCGGGACAACACGGGACGAGGGTTCCGTACCTAAAGGGTAAAACGGGACCATATGAATAAGACTTCGCTGTCCGTCTGTCTCTTTACTAGACTGTATGCATAATTAGATTCTTAGAATCGCGACATTTCAGGAATGGTAATTCTGAGGAAATATCACATAGCCTATTTTTATAGAGAATTTTTAGATCTACGACTTTGATTTGAGGTGTTTTTTGTTGAAACTTACAGTTTTGGAGAAAAATCCGAAATACCCAAAATTTTGACATTTGACCCCGAATAAGTTTTGAAGCACACATCGATGGGGATTTTTAAACTTTATTTGTAATGTTAAACCCCAGTTTTCTACCAAAATTTGGCTTTGCGGGAAATAATGTTATTTGAAATGTCTATATTGACCGGACCAACAAGCAAACCATAGCAGTATACTGCTGATACACTCAGATTTATTATAATTTTAATCAAATTGGAAACTGTTAAATGATTAAGCTTCTGACACATCTGACTGCATATCACTGCTTTTAATAAACAACTGAAAAATCATCAATTGTAAGTGAAATGTACAGTTTTACCCAAAAATGCATAGAATTATAAACTTGCTACTTTAGCTGCACTACGATTAATTGCCTTTGTTTTATTATTTTATCTTTTTTATAAAGTTAATCAAGTGTTATTTAGTTTCTACTGGGCTCTGCTGGGAAGTTAATATATTTGTATTGTATTATTATTCAATCTAATCGATTGTCCCACAACTGGGCACGGGTCTTCTCTCAGAGCGAGAGAGTTTTAGGCCATAGTCCACCGCACTGGCTAAGTGTAAATTGGTCGACTTCACACACCTCCGAGAACTTTTTTTTTACTCTCGGGAGTGTGGAGTCACCGAAAAGCAGTATACATAATACCTTGATGTAAAATGGATTTAAACTACATTTTATGACACACATGTGTGTGTAATAGCGTATATACGCTATTGAGGATGAATTTTTCCAACAATCAAAACGATATGACACGGAGATATATTACACGATAAGAATAAAAGAGACTTAATGGGAATTTTGCATTTTGTTTTGGTTTTGAGGATTTTTTATGTATTAAGCGGACACGCAGCCCACCTGATCGTAAGTGGTCACTGTCGCACATGGACATCTGTAAGCAACTTCAGATAACTTGTTCTCCCGACTCCCGAAGACTAAGATGGTTACTTCGTATAAAGCTGAGTCGGCAACCATACACTTTCACCTGAACGCAGAAACTTCTTCACGTTGGAAATAGGTCTGGCGGTGATACCTCAGTCGAACTATGTACCTGATTAAAAAAAACATGCGTGCGTACAAAGTACACATGTCAGAAGTGAAACTTTTTTGGCGAACTAATTTATAAATCTTGTTTATATTTATACAAATCTAAAACTTTAAATTTCCAAGATTAAGAGGAAGGGAAAAAGGCGTGATACGACGTTCGCTCTGTCTCACTTTTTCTCTCAATCTTTCTCATTCGCTTACTCCCTACTCTCACTCCACGGCTAGTTGCTCATGCTACGTTCGCCCTGTCTTACTCTCTCTCAATCGGTCTCGATCACTCTGTCTCTCTTTTCCGACACTTCCGTTGCATACCGGCGTGACGTTTCATCTGTAAAAATTTTACCCTCATGCGCCTAAAGAAGTTTCACTTCAACAATCTAAAAGCGCACGGTATTAAAGGGGGTAACACTTACGTTTTTTTTCTAGCACAAAGTCGTCACTTCAATTCGTTAGACAGTAGACGTTATTATGACTAGTTTCAAGTTTCTAACTCAATAAAACGTCTTGAGTTCGTTCCCTTCGTTCTCTCTGTGCGTTCCCAATTGCCTGCATATTATGCAGAGAAATTCTTGTCTCATTTTTATCTTCGCAAACAAATAGTTCGTTACGATATTACAGGTGAATGCTTTCACGGATTTCATTGGGTTAAAATACAGTAAAACATTTCCTGTTATCAATTTTTTTGTTGTGTAGCAAAAACATAAGGGACACGATTATAATTTACCTAGAGTTAAGTGGAGCAGTGATAGCCTAATGGTTGAAACTTGCCCACCCGATCAGGAGGTCTGAAGTTCAAACCCAGACACGCATCACTGATTTATGTGCGTATTAGAAATTATTTATCACTGCTTTTCGGCGAAGGAAAACATCGCGAGGAAACTAACACACCCGAGAGTTCTTTAAAAAAAGTTCTCGAAGGTGTGTGAAGTCCATGGCCAGCGCGGTGGACTATGGCCTAACTTTTATTCCGAGAGAATGCCCGTGCCCAGCAGTGGGACAGTAATGGGTTGACGAGAGAGAGATAGATTTAAATAACTTTGTATCCTAGATAGAGAAGTCGATTTACTCATAGGTTATTAAGATGTCGTTCTTGTAGTTTCGGGATCAGAATAGGACTACGCCATTCCCTGCCTGTCGTAAGAGGCGACTAAAAGGGGCTTCCAGGGTTGCAGGCGGCTAGAGTGGGAGCTCAAACCGTTCGGCCAGGCGATCCCGGGAAGGACGGCGGTATATGTGGTCGCATACCTTCGTAAAGACTAGACAGATCGGTGGGACCTGCCGCCCATCTTGGAGGAGCTCGATGGGGCAACGCGCTCAGAGGATTCCGGTTGCGGTCGGACCGAGTTCCCGGAGTGAAGCATTTCATGCGTTTCGATAGAATAGTGTGGTTGCCGGCACACATTCACATGAGGCGAACATCATAGTTCTCGGGAGTAGCAACGCATCTGTGATTGACTTCAGATGAAACCCACGTTCTGTATGTAGTTGATTACAGATGTGATTAGCATCAGGTGATTGCATGCTCGTTTGTTACTTAAGTCAGATAGAAAAAAGTTAAATGATTTTACGTAAGCTTCTGACACATCTGACTACATAACTGCTTTTTATATATCACTGCATAATTTCAAAATCATAATTTAAATGTACAGTTTCATCCAATAAATGCCTAGCCCTAATACGGATTTCAAGTTTCTAATTCAATTTGGCGTCTTGAGTTCGTTCTCGTCATCTGTGCGTTCTCAATTGCATGCATATTATGCAGAGAAACTCTTGATTCATTTTTATCGTCGCAAACAATTGTTGACGACGGGCGTGGCGGAGCGCGTACCATATCGGTCCGACACGCAGTGGGTTATGGGTTCGATTCTCGGCCAGACAGGTATCTGAATGATGAATTTAGATTCTTGTTCTGGGTCTGGGTGTTTGTGTACTCGCCTCTGTGTATGTCCACTACCCAAGAGACTATGCTAGCGCGGCGCTATCAGTGTAGAAATTAAAAGTGTTCATTACAATATAACAGTTTTTTTCGGATTTAATTGAATAAACGCACTGTGAAAATTTTCCTACTTCTCCAATAAAATATCAATAAAATGTTAAATGTTCGCTAGAAAAATTTTGGATTACTATTTCGGGTTTTAGCATTTCGGTGGCGTTTATTTGGATATGAATATAAATACTTTATATCATGTTAGGATTTCAAATCATGACGGCATTTACCTGTCACGAACAATTTTGTTTATTTCGAATAAAAGCTGCAAATTTTCAAATATGTTTTTTAGATAAAAAGTCTATTGGTAAAATAAATGGATTTATTGTTATGCTGTCACTGCTATTTATTGACATCGTATTCTACCCTTATTATTATACAACAACAAAGTAGGATGAAATTATTCATCACATGGGGGTATAGAATATATGTCCTATTTCTATATAATGACGTAATACAATATTGTGTTCTGGTCTATAGAAACAGAAGTGATTACAGATCACAAGTTTATTTCTCCAAAAACGAATTCCATATTCTATAGATTTAGCTCGCAGATTAATGCGATTGGAAATCCTATCCTCCCCCAAATTGATCAAATGTACGTAATATTTGTCAAGCCGTAGACAACACTAATATACTGAATTGATATCTCAGAAAACATGGGTTTGCCAAAAAATAATTTGAACTTAACTAACATTCTCAAATGTGTTTATAGGACTAAAACAGCAGACGAACAAACGGCCTTCTAATGGTAACTGGCTCCTGCCACTTATAAATCGTAAGAAAGGAGGAGAACGGAGGTTTTATATAAAGTTAATCATAGGTGCTTTGCTATACGTACCTGTAGTTCCAGGATCAGAATAGGGCTACGGTATGGGGATACCGTAGACCTGTCGTAAGAGGCGACTAAAAGGGGCTTCCGGGATTGCAGGCGGCTAGAGTGGGAGCTTGAACCATCCAACCAGGTGATCCCGGGAAGGACGGTCGTAAAGACTAGACGGAGCAGTGGGCCCAGCCCATCTGGGAGGTGCCCGATGGGGCAACACACTCAGAGGATCCCGGGGAGATCTTTGGAGTTCCCGGGGTCCTCTTTGTAGCGCCGAGGACGGCCACCGGGGGGGTTTTAGTGCTGTGAAAATCCCACATAATCCTGCGTCGCTCCCACGGCTTCGGGTACGTTTTGAAGGTTTCCCTCTCGAACGCAAAAAAGGTGCTTTGCTACTCACAACAAATAAAATGGCTGCCTTATATAAAAATGATAGACATACACACATTTTGCTCGAAAATTTGCTTTTGTGTGACATACATACTAAAATGTGTATCTGTGTCACACAAAAGCAAATTTTCGAGAAAACACTCGTCTATTTATAGGAAAATAGCGTGAAGAAATAGCACAATGCCTCATTAATCCATTGTTTCTCGGTGTGAAACGGGGAAGACATTATGAATCCCTGTCATTTTTGCTGAAAGAATTGTAGTGCCTACTCGTACCTAACTGTACTTATTGTGTATTGTTCGGAGCTGTACTGTTCTGTAGTTCTGTAAGCTCAGTACGAGTTTATTCCATTTTATCCACGTTTACATTTTTGTTTTCGATTATACTTTGTAATGTGCATATTTTGCAAGGAAGGAAAAACGTAGATAATTATAATTTTAAGAAACAGTAATCAACCCGTGATCCGTAAATTTTAAATATCTCTGTTTTCGGCAAATAAAACATGTTGAGAAAACTAAAGTTCATTTGAGCGATTTAAAAAAAATCTCAGAGATGTCGACTTCAGTCGACAGCTCACTATTGTCCCACTGCTGGGCACGAGTCTTCTCTCAACAGTGGACAAAATGCAATGTGGTGGACAGAGATTTGTGAAGTTTATCAATTCGTTCACGGCCAGCGTAATAGACTATGGCCTACAACTCTCTTTTTCTAAGAGAAAACCCATGTCCAGCTATAGGACGATAATGAGTTGACAACAATAAACTAACTAAAGGTACCGATACGCTATGTACATTAGTAATGTTATATCTTGCGTCTTGGAGGTAAGGTTGCGTGTTCTTTTGGATTTGGCCCAAATTGTACGATATCGTAAAGTAATGTGTTTAACGTCGGATAAATTTTGTATTTATTTGGTGATAAGCTTGTATACTTTAGTAGGTTCTAGAATTTATATATTTGTGTTCCCTAGTATGACATGTTTACTTTCATACTATCTGGATGAAATGTATCAGAGATAAAAAAACGTCTTTGCATTACAGCATATAATAGAAAATTGTTTCTCAGCAAGTAGGTTTCAAGGTGATATTACTCGTAGTTCGACTTAAGAAGCACCACCGCCACATCTATTTCTGTCTTTTTTTTATCTGAGTGAAGTAGCAAACGAGCATGCAGTCCACCTGATGGTAAGTGGTCATTGCCTCCCATGGACATTTCCGAGCAACTTCATACTCATGCTCCGGAGGACTATGATGGTCGCCTCATATAAAAGTGTGCCGGCAACCACACCCTTCCATTGAAACGCAAGAAATGGTTCACGCTACAAATAGTTGTGGCGTTGGTACTTCTCCGGTCGAACTACACTGGTATTACCACGATAGGAGTAGAGTCCAGATACTGTTGAAAAGTTTAACCGAGGTCCAAAAAACCTATAATGATAAGTTTATCTTACTTACAAATTATTTATTAAACCTACTGTTAAACATAAGTGAAAGTATGGGTACTAATTAAGTAAGTATGCATGTTATGTAAGTAAGTACTTGGTATATCAGAGATATTTACAATAGTATAAATAATAGCTATTTACATTTGTATATAACTTGCAAAGTTTTTGAGATGAAAGCATAGTCATTTGTCTTTAAATTAACATCAAAATCAATAGCTTAGATAAAACAGGACAGGCTAGGATTTGTCGGTTGCGTGCCTTCTTCCTTTATACTTGTCACCTACCTTGCGTAGTTTCGATAATATTTGAGTTGTTTCAACCGTCCTGTGTTTCAACCATACCATTCTACCCTACAACTTTTTTTACTGCCAAAGCAAACTATGCATCCGCAATCGACCCATTTCGATGATTTGACAATTTCGACTGAACATCGAAGAATAAAAACGCTCAATAGAACAGCATATTTCAATTTAATCAATGTTGAGTGCGATCAATCATACTCTACGATGATTGATACCTATGTATTTTGTTGTGTGTACTAGTTCGTGTTGGTACTAAAAGCATTTAGTTTTGCTACTAAATATACATCTGTTCATATTTTCGGTCTGTATGTATATTCCACATAAATAATATGATTTTCTTCGTCGTTTGTAGTGGAAAATCTGTGTATTTTCAACCCATTACTATCCCACTTCTGGGCACAAGTTTCCGCCTAGAATGTGAGAGTTTTAGGCCATAGCCTACCGCGCTGGCCAAGTGCGAATTGGTAAACTTTACACGCCTTTTGAGATTTATTCTAAACAACACTTAATGTTTCATCATTATGTTTTCTCACACAGTAAAGCAGTGATTGTAATTTTAAAATACACACATCATTTAAAAAAATCAGTGGTGCCTGAAATGCATCACTCATCAACCCATTATCGGTCTGGTGGTTGCCTGCAATGCATACCTACAAAGATTTCCTAACATACACGGTACAGGATTTTAAATTCATTATTTAGACTTTGGCCAGGGGCTCAATTTGGTTTCCTTTGCGTGTATAGCAAGTCATGTATCATGTTCTCACGGTCACTTTGCAAGTTAGTAGAACGATTATGGTTCGATCGGGGACTACCTCCCCGATCACCACCGCTACACCTATTTCGTGAAATAATGTTTGCGTTTTGCTGGAAGTGTATGGTTGCAGGGTCGCTGTCAAATGAAGTAACCGTCTGTTAATGACTTCATAAGGAACTCTTGTTTAGTCGCTTACAAATTAATATAAGTAACAGTAACCACTTACCATCAGGTCGAATGCTAGTCTGCCACTTCAATCATGAGAAAAATTACCATCTGGCGTACTTCGTACTTTTTTACTATTATTTATTTAGGTGGTTAGTTTATGTAAATCGCAAATAGCGCAAAGTGTGGTGCGTAAGGATACAGTTAGTGTTGTGTGTCGTGATATGGAATCTAAAAAATAAAAACGAACTAGACGTAGGGTAGATAGGTTAATTTACCACTAGTGCTTGTCAATGGTTTCTCCCCGCTACCGCAGTTTGGCCGTGACCACGATCCATGCAACTGGCAAAAAGAATTCTATAAGAATTCATAAACCGCATATCGTGAGTACCCGTTAAGTATTATAATGTATTAATTCCGCGATAATACTAGTCTAAAATCATATATTATTTATTTATTCGATTAACAACACAAGTAACAGTAACAAAGTTATATCGTGTAATAATTCGATTTAACAATTTTATTTCCAACTGTACTAATGATTATAAGGTAATCACAGCATGTTCAGTAAATAAAACGAAAGTTTATAAATAATTGATGTTCATTTACATAATATAATACAAACAGATAGTTTTGAAACTACATAAACTACACGCTAGGTATTCCTTTACGACATATTCCAACATAACACGTACGAAAGGGTGAAAGGGGGTGAAATGGATCCATACAATTCGATCCACAGACATCGCGGCTCCATTGCCCCTTTCTCCTCGTCCCAATTCAAATCATAGTTTTTTGGCAACGTATCCCCCTTTATATTACCACCAATTCGCTAGATGTTACATTGCATAGCCGTTTCTAAGTTTGAATGAAATTTATTTGAGAACTTCGTAACGAATGGGCACACTTCGTGGTTGGGAGTGTGAAGAATATTCTATGTAAAGTGTGAAGTAGTGGGTGATGTATGTCAGGCGTAAGTTTTAGTAAGTTTGGGATTATGGCTAAAAGTATACACGGGAAGGAGTGACGAGTTCACACAAAGATAAAGATAACCCAGATGCAGTATGAAATTCTAAATTCATCATTCAGACATCTGTCTGGCTTGAGATTGAACCCAAGACCCACTGTGAGTCAGACCGTAATGATGAACTTTTTGTGATTCGTGTCATCATCTATTTTTATATAAAACAAGAGTATTTAGTGCCGATTTTTTCTGGCTTGTGTAAGATACTTATTTTGCAGTCCACCTGATAGTAAGTGATTAATGTCACCCCACACTAGGATTTTCTCCTGCGTCGTGGGTGCCATGGACACACACAAAGATAAATACACAAACACTCAGACCCAGAATAACAATCTAAACTCATCATTCTTATATCTGTCTGGCCGGGAATCGAACCCGAGACCCACTGCGGGTCAGAACGGTATGGTAACCGCTGCGCCACGCGGATCGTTAATCCATGAAAATCTGTAAACAACTTCACACAGAACAGGGCTTATATCTGAAGTCAACAAATGTCATACTACTTACCACGAGAACTAAGATGTTCACTTAGTATGAAAGTGGTCGTATATTCAGGTATTTTAACAAAGTCAGGTGTTGCAATCAAATTTTGGATGATTTCAGGTGAGACTCTTATTTTATCTAGAGTCGATAAAGTCGTCAATAGGTTGAAGAGATCTCTTACAATTAGGTCGACTGCCTGCTCGTTTGCTACTTCTCCATAGATCTATGACGGTAGCACACACACACACACACACACATATACAACCAGACCCAAAGCAGGAATCTAAACTCATCATTCAGATACCTGTCTGGCCGGGAATCGAACCCGGGACCCATTGCGCGTCAGACCGGTAACCGGTCCGCCACGCGGGTCGTCAAATAGCAGTGTTTTATAGTGGACATTCCCATTTCCTATTTAATTTATTAACACATTATTTATTCTGAACGGAGAAATAAATGCATCCACTGGCACTTAGCAAGAAAATGATCGAACACTTTGTTCTGACAATGTTTTCCGGAAAATGAAAAGCAGGAAATACAGCTAGTGCTATTCATTTTGTATCCAATAGCTTCTCAATGGCATTATTTTGCAGAGATGCTGTTTATGTAAAGGTATAAGACACTGCGTTTAGGTACATAGATTTCATACTATTTATCTGTTGGCACGTACTATTCCCAAAATTTTATACACTAGGTGTGTCACTACAATGTCCCTGTAGTTCCGGGCCCAGAATAGAACGGTATCCTCTGCCTGTCGTAAGAGGCGACTAAAAGGGGCTTCCGGGTTTGCGGGCAGTAAGGTGGGAGCTTGGACCGTCCAACCAAGTAATCCCGAGAAGGACGATGGCATGTGTGGCCGCATGCCGTTGTAAACACCGAGAGGCACTGTTACTAGTTGCTAGGCATCATTCGCTTACCGGGGAAAGGCCCAAACGGGGTATTATAGCTCATAGGACTCCGGTTGTGTTTCGTTGGAGATACCGGAGTTCTTCACGTAGCGCTGAGGACGGCCACCGGGGGGGTTTTAGTGAGATAAAGATCCCACATAACCCGGCGTTCCTCCCACGATGTCGGGTACCTTTTGAAGGTTTTCCCCTCGATAATAAAAATTGAGCCGATTGTAAATATATATCATATTTTACAATACGTTAAGTCGTTTGAACTGTAAATCGTGCTAAAGAAATGGACACACAAACATACATACGCTCGAAAAACAGTATCCTCCTTCTGACGTGGTCGGGTAAAAATCAGTAGAAAGGTTTCAGTAATTAACATGTACATTACGTCTTCAATTTCCAATTCTCTCGACGCCATATTTCATATCTCGATTAATTTTATTTCTCATTTTCTTTCTTAATTCAGAAGATTCCGAAGATTTATCTTTGGAATTTACTTTCTTAACAATCATTCGTCATTATTTTGAAGTACGAAAATAAACAAAGACAGATATCACTTTCATCTTGGGTCCATTTTATGAAACTTTACGATATTATTTCTTCACTTACTGTACTTTGCGTTTTCACTCGCGTTGACAATAATATAACAGAACTTTAAATTTTGCTTTCCAATTGCTAATATGGTGGAAGGAAAATGGTTTGATTGTGGAGGTACCAACGTTACACCTATATTTATTGTAAATTCGTTCTTTCGATTTTAGATGGAAGGGTCCACACACTCCCTTAAATAAAAACTTTTTAACAAAAAATATCTACCGACTTTCATGTCACAAAAAAGTAAAAAATAATTTAAATTAATTTATTTAGAACATACTCTGTACTTAGTGCATAGTTCCGAAGTCGGCGCTTGCTACTTCGATCTGATAAAAATAAAAACTACTTATGATAACTGACTATGATATGATGCATTACCAAATTTTCTGAACAAACAGAATGCAGGAAATCATTATGTATGGGGGTAAGGGTATAAAAGCTTAAGCTTGTTTCATGCTTTGGGCATGCAGATTTCCTCCTAATAATTTCAACGAAAGCGTGTGACAATAAATTTTCAATACATTGAAATCTAACCTACATTCCCAGCTATTCTATTTGAAACAAAGCACCAAATTCCGTCATATAAAGAACACAAAAGGGACTTAAATATTCAGGACTTTATGTGAAATCCATTAAATTGTAATTTTATGGACATGTAACCTTAACTTGGGAACATAAACAGAGATTCGCAGTCTCTAGTTTTACGATCGTACGCGAAATGGGTGTAACGCAACGTTATATGTACTCTATATTCATATGTTGTCTTCTCTTTACGATGGAACGTTGGTAATCTTCGAGCTACGCGTATGGTTTCACCGTGGAGGTACACATACACCTATTTCTTCCCAAAATTACGGAAAACAAGCGATGGCTTTACCAACCATTGAGTATATTATGATTAGGAAGGTTTTTTTTTATCTGACGCAAACGAGCATGCAGTCCACTTGATGGTAAGTGGTCACTGCCGCCCATGGACATCTGTAAACAACATTATATAGAATATAGGTTCTATCTGAAGTCAATCACTGATGTGTTGCTATTCCCGAGGACTACGATGGTCGCCTCAAATAGAAGTGAGCCGGCAATCACACCCTTCCAACGAAACGCAAGAACTGTTTTACGCTAGAAATAGGTGTGGCGATGGAACTTACCCGGTCGAACAACACTGGTTCTACCACCTTCAAACTCGAACTCGAAAACGAGCAGTAGTTAGTAAATTAAGTATTGGGAAGGTACTCAATAAAGCAGTCAAACGGTTGTTGATAGATCGGGCATAATTCAACCACCAACAACCAGGTACCACGTTTTTTTTGTTCTCGAGGGGGGAAACCATCAAAAGGTCAACCTTCCTTTTTACCGCACTGAAACCTCCCGGTAGCGGTCCTCAGCTATACAAAGAGGACTCCGGGATCTCCAAAGAAACCGGAATCCTCTGAGCGCATTGCCCCATCGGGCTCCTCCCAGATGGGCGGCTGGGCCCACCGCTCCATCTAGTCTTTATGACAGTATGTGACCACACATACTGAAGTCCTTCCCGGGATCGCCTGACCGAACGGTTCGAGCTCTCACTCTATCCGCCCGCAACCCTGGAAGCCCCTTTTAGTCGCCTCTTATGACAGGCAGGGTATGCCGTAGCTCTATTCTAATCCTGGAACTAAAGAGACGAGGGAGGTACCGCTATCGTACACATTTATAACATGAAGCGATTCTTGGGTGGAAGAGTGTGGTTGCCGATTCGCTTTCATTTGAGGCGACCATCTTAGTATTCCGTAGTAACAACGCATTTGTGATTATCTTCAGATACAACCCTTGTTCTATATGAAGTGCTTATAGATTTCCATGGGCGGCAGTGGCCACTTAACATCAGGTGGACTACCAGCTCGTTTGCTATCCCAATTTATATAAAATGAAAATATTATACTAAAGCAAAATCGCTTAAACGTTTCCAATAAAGTTTAAAAGTTGTTTTTTTGTAATAATAACTAGCAACGTAATTAATATTTCATACATCAATCGATCAATTATCTTTATTTACGCTATACTTTGATTGGCAATATTTGCTGAAATAAATATATCTTTTGGCAAACAAATATTAACCCAATTACGAAGTTTTACGCAAAATGAACGAAACCAAATATAACTTATATACTTATATATTGAGGTATACTTTTTGACCTAATAAGCTGTAATTATTAAATAACAACTCAAAATATTTACTAAATATTAAATATGTTACGTTTGAATAGAGATAGATATAAGAAAACTAACCCGAGGCATTAATTTTAAATTTTCTAGATCAGAAAATCTAATATATAAAATTCTCGTGTCACAGTTTTTGTTGCCATACTCCTCCGAAACGGCTTGACCGATTTTTACCAAATTTTATATGCTTATTCAGTAGGTCTGTTAATCGGCCAACATCTATTTTTCATACCCCTTAAGGGTTGTCCACCCTTAACATTTTTTTTTATTTTTTATATCGCAAAACAACGTTTGTCGGGACAGCTAGTTTTCTATAAAGATGATGTTCTAGGAAATATAAAGATGAGAGATATATATTATAAAAAATACTGTAGTGGAATATGATTCAAACCTATCGAATAAGGAAAAGTGTGTGTGTACTTACGTACACGCGTTAGAAGTTATACTTCTTTGGCGTAACAAGATAAAAATCTTTTTAAAAAAAATATCTTTCGCCTTGTACACATGACGACCCGCGTGGCGCAGCGGTTACCATAGCGGTCTGACGCGCAATGGGTCCCGGGTTCGATTCCCGGCCAGACAGGTATCTAAATGATGAGTTTAGATTCTTGTTCTGGGTCTGGGTGTTTGTGTATCTCCGTCGTCTGGTATGTGTCCATGGTACCCACGACACAGGAGAAAATCCTAGTGTGGGGCTATGAGCGTAGACAGCGAGTGTATTTTTTCGCGCCTTAAGAAGTATAACTTCAAGTTTGTCGTCAATTTAGTTTTGACCCACTACTGGGTACGCGTGTTCTCTTAGAATTAAAGAGATTACAGGTGTCACTTTTACTGATGATGTTTAAGAAAACAGGTGACGCTATGGTATATAAAACAGTTGTAACAATAAAAAGTATGGTCCTTAAAGCAAAGAGAATACAAGAAAACGATAGTCAGGAGACTAAGCCCAATGATGTAACTCATCCTGAAGATACAACGGTCGTAACGTTAGCACAAAAGCGGTTGCACGTTCTACAAATTTAATATTTCTCCGACTATCCCCCGGTGCTTATTTTAAAAAACCATCAGACATTGTTGCTACGTAGCGTTCTTTTATCTTTCCTTTCTAAAATGTTTAGTAATTGGCTGTCAGAGCTGCAGTTCTACAGCTGCACTGCATCTTTCATATTCCTTCGTGTTGCCTCTTACTTTTTGTTGCCCATTAGCGTCTATAAATTCGTAAATAAGTTCGTAACGTACGTAGTTACGTAACTTTTTTAGATACTTCCTTATACTATGAACGCCACATGTAAGTTTTTTAATACTTTGTTATAAAGAGTTTTATTTGTTGACAGAAATAATACTCCTTTCAGTAAGATTACATTTCTAACTAATAATTGACACAAACAAAAGAATTTATTGACACATACGAGTATCGCGTTTATAACACTTGTGAGACTCTTTTATATTATTAAAGTATGTTATACTATGAATAATTGAGCACGCAATTATCCCGATATTAAGTGAGATAATCAACCCTAAATAAGATCAGTCTTATCTGAGGTTCCTCACAGATCCTTTTTTTTGTATCGAGGGGGAAACCTTCAAAAGGTACCCGACGCCGTAGGAGCGACGCAAGGTTATGTGGGATTTTTAAAGCACTAAAACCCTCCGGTGGCCATCCTTACCGCTGCGTGGACTACTCCGGGATTTCCAATGGAACACAACAGAAGTCCTCTGAGAGCGATGCCCCCTTCGGGCTCTTTTTAGTGAGCATTGTACTCACTGCGCCACTGGTGTTTACAATAGCATGTTGCCACACATGCCATCGTCCTACGCGGGGGCGTTGGGCTGGACGATTCGAGCTCCCACTCTTGCCGCCCACAACCTCGGAAGCCCCTTTTAGTCGCCTTTTACGACAGGCCGGGGATACTGTAGCCCTATTCTGATCCCGAAAATACATGGATACGCAGATACTACCCTAGAGGTCCAAATTGAAAAGTATGTCTTTCTTACCACAATTTTCGGACCAGAACACAGGAGCGCTTAACTCTGCTATTGCGATGGTGCCTGATTAATGGAAACACAAAGGGTTCTAGCATTTTCAAATTATCCGTTAGGAAATCTACTATCGTTCCATTACTATCATCCAATAAGTATTAAAATAAAAAAATGTGTGTCAACTCCGACGCACGACTGGAGTTTACTCCATAAGTCCGATTGTCTAAACAGACGGAAAGCGTTTATTTAACTGAAAAAAGTCCCTATGTAAGTCTTAATACCAAATTAGAAAGAACTAAAAACGTAACGAGGTCATTCATCAGTAAATTTTAATCCTCACATTTTTCTCATAGCGGACCCATGTATATGCAAATCGATTCATAAGGAGTAAGCTCCAAAACTGGTACTGAAACAAACTATTCTACATTTATGATTAAATAACATGACGTTTCTTACGTTATTGACATTTCCCTCGCGCAATCATAGCATACATTAGATTAAGTAACGAATAACAAAGCGATAGGATGAACTGAAGTTCATAATGGAGTCGTAAAATAATAATTTCCACTCGGAAATTTGTCCATTGTGCCCACAAATTACTTTTAACGACAAACTTTCCACAGATAAATCATTTTTATTAAGAACCGGAAGTGCGTCAGAGAATTTATGGCTCAGATTTAACGGCAACTTTGTGATGAATGCCTGTTTGGAGCATTTTCCCTTGATAAGGTGTCTATTAGGGGAGAGAGGAAGATATTGGAATTAACTTATGGTTTTCCAATTCGACGACCCGCGTGGCGCAGCGGTTAGCGTACCGGTCTGACATGCAGTGGGTCCCGGGTTCGATTCCCGGCCAGACAGGTATCTGAATGATGAGTTTAGATTCTTGTTCTGGGTCTGGGTGTTTGTGTATTCGTCTTTGTGTGTGTCCATGGCACCCACGACATAGGAGAAAATCCTACTGTGGGGCTATGAGTGTAGAAAGCGTGTGTTTAAAAAATTGGTATTAACTTATGGTTTTCCAATAAGAAGAAATGACAGCTATCTATACCTACTAGTATAGGCTATACACACGCTCACACATATATATGTTAATATATAGTATATGCTTGGTATTTCCCTGAGCGACAGAATTCGTAACGATAAAATCCGTAGGAGTACCGACATAGCTCTCAAAATTAGTAAGCTGAAGTGGCAATGGGCAGGCCACATCGTTCGTAGGCAAGACAACCAAAGTTTTAGAAGATTCCTCGAATGGAGACCACGTCTAGGCAAAAAGAGTGCAGGCCACCCCACGACCAGGTGGACTGAAGACCTGAAGAAGACGGCGGGTAACCGCTGGATTCAGATGGTTCAGGACCGGTCGAAGTGGCGCAGATTAGGGGAGGCCTATGTCCAGCAGTGGGCTTTCAAAGGCTGATGGATGGATGGATGATGTAGATATGTATATATACATAAACACGTAGTGAGTTCCAGATTCACTCCTCAGATACATAGTTATCTAAAAGATTGATTTAGATTAATGTTCTGAGTCTGAATTTTCCTGTATTTGCCTTTGCTTGTATATAAGGCATCTTCGATAAATGAGAAAATCCTACTGCGAGTATCCTCTGAGAGTAGAAAGCGTTACGTTATATTATTTGTGCTGAAAGCCGTACACCCATAAACCATACAAACCGTACAACTGTTTGTATTATTGTAATTAAATCTGGTAGAATATTTTATAGATCGACTCCAGGCTTAATACTGCCACACCTATTTCTATCTATAGCAGTGTTAAGTAATTCTGTGTTTTAATTTCAAAGGAATAAGGAAGTAATTTAATTTAATCGAGGCACTCTTCGATGTTCACTACTCTGCAATTATAAAAATATATGTTGCTATTCTTGAAAACATACAACACCACAATCAAGACACTATGATGATTGAACTACAACAATTTTGTTATCGACAGAAGAGAAATCCACAATTCTTGAGATTCACATCAAATGTCTCTTGAATTTTCGTCTTAACCTAAGATTGGGAAGAAAATACCGACAAACAATTTCGCAGTAGCACTCTCCATCAAGAAAGATGACGCAAGAGAAAAATACACGTGGGTCCAACCTTGGCCTAGTAATTACGAGATTTTTGTCTTCGGAAATTATTTCGCGGTATTAATAGCGCAAGTGACTACGAATACCAAAGTTTCGGGCATGGAATGGAATACGAGAACACAGTTCAAGGAAAAATATGGCTTTCTACGATCATAGCACCATTTGACTATTTATCCTCATAAAAAAAATACCCAAAACAAAAATCTAAATTCATCATTCAGAATTTTGCCCGGCCGGGAATCGAACCTGGAGCTGATTGCTGTTCAGACTGGCATGGTGACTACTCCACGACGCGGAACGTTAAACTGATTGTTAAAGTATGTCTATTAAAGTTTGATTTATTTTTTCTGTTCGTAGTAGTTAGGTATTACGAATTGAATTTGTACTACGTTCTGGGAACCCAGCCTCCTAATAGTCTGGTTCCCTATTTGTTCCAAGCTCTGTATCTTTAATAAATTTACCATCATTCGCTTTAATACATAATATCGGAAACGGCGGTGAGAAAACCTAAGTAGTCTCAATAAGTACGACTTAGCCACAGCAGATTCTCGTCACCCCAAAGTCACAAATAATAACTAAAATTATGCACGACTCATAATGCGAAGCATTAGAGAGTGTTCTACTACTAAAAATTCGTTTGGTCATGGGTTCGCAACTATTTAATTAATTACACGATTGGTAATCCACGTAATCTCCTCAGTCTGCGCACCTTTTTGTAAATAATTTAATGAACATTAATTTCTGTTGCTGGTAAAAATGATTAAGAAAACAGATCCGGAAAAAACTACATAATAGAAAAATAATAGAAAAAAAAACCAACACTTCTTTCGTTTGAAATTCGATAGCGTGATAAATTCATATAATCAGGTTTTGTATGTGTAGATTGTCCACCAATTCGCACTTGGTCAGCGCGGTGGAATATGGTGTAAAATTCTCTCATTCTGAGAGAAGATTTATGCCCTGCAGTGGGACAATAATGGGTTGACGAGAGATGTGTTGATTGGTATGAAAATGGTTATCTTATTTAGTTTCATGCATGTCGGATATCTTCTAATCTGCCGATGCGCCAAAGTGTTTTATGCACGCAGAGTTGACATTTTTTACCTACACATGCTCCAAAGTATTTATATACAGAAACAGAGCATCGGCATCTGCATCTGACCTTGGCCCAGAGATTATTTGTGTCTCCGCAGAAATTCATAATTCGCAGACGTTTGATCAGTCTCCCCGTTATCTAAATAACGTTCAACGTAAAATGTTTGGAACGGTGCCCAATGACGAGGTATCCATTATGTTGATGTCCCGTTGCCTTGGTAACATCTGAGTAGTTTTCTGTTTTATCAATTTATTTTTGATAAAAATTGTGTATTTAGTTAGGATTTCTGATTGAATGCTTTGCTTCGATAGTGATAAATAGAATTATTGTGAGAAATCGTAAAGTTTAAGATGGTTCAAGTATTTTATTCATAGACTACTGTAGTTCTCTTAAACGAAAACATGTAGGTACTGGAAAAAAAACAATAAAAAAATCATTATTATCCTGTATGATGTACTGCACATATCCGTGACCCCAATAATTCCTATTGTCGATGTCGTAGGAATTCACTTTACACGTTCACGTATATAAACAATTTTCATTAATACTTACATAAGTTTTACATTTTCTATATAAAAAATATTAGTGTTATACCGCCAATCAATGGGCTTGATTTTGTTACACTCCCTTACCCCTTAAGAAGTTTCAATAGGTCTTGGTACTTAGTGCTACAGTTCCATTATTCTCAATTACGAATCATACATATCTGTATTTTGTAGTTTATATGCATTTACATACCTGTTTATCAGTTTCATTCAAGAATTTGAGGTCTCTTCATTAGCTGCCGTATGTCTGTGAAGGTAGTCCCGGAGACTATTAACTTGCACTGAAAAGAAAAACACCTGAGTTACGTATGAGAAAGTCATCATCAAGCAATGCGTTTCAAATAGAAGAGTTCTTAGTTGCACGAAATAAAATCCATACTTGAAATTTAAAAAAATACTTCCACGTATCTGTACCTCACATATAATGGAAAAAAATGGGAAACTGAAAATGAGTGATAATTAAATTTCATATAATTTTTATATAATTTATATCTGTTTTTAAAATGGGGGTGACCTCTTAACTTTAATCTTATAAACATTATCCATCTTACGCAATTGGGTAATAAAGCTTGGACCATACCTTGTCATCTTGGTTAAATGTAGATTACTAGATAAAATGCGGTTCAGAACAGTTCAGTTCATTGGTTAAAATATTCAATGATTCGGAGTTTTAAGTCCATAGGTCCACAAATTCAAGATAACAAGTCAGGAATGACGTCTTAGCATGAATTTCTTCCACCAAAAATCATGTTGAAATCTACTCTAACCATTTTACCATTAGAAGGTGAGCCATGCAGGGCATTAAATAAGGTTCAGGTACCTTTTTTAAGCTACTGCATAGCTTTTATCCCGGCGAACTAATCAAGAAATTCCGTAACGAAAAAGACGTAACATCCCGCACTCCGCCCACCATGTAGCGCGGCGGAGCGTTCGCTTCACGTGTATGTATATGGTACGACAGTACAAAGCTCCCACGGATCGAGACGAGCTGCTCAAAAATCGGACTAATGTCTAAGCAACTGTTTGTAAGGAAGTATATAATATCAAAGAAAAAAATTGAATTAATATAAAAAATACTGCATAAATAAATAAATAATAAATTGTCCACCAATTCGCACTTGGCTAGCGTGGTGGACTATGGCCTAAACTCTCTCTTACTGAGAAAAGACCCAGCTTGCCCAGCAGTGGGACAATAATTCGTTAACGACGAAGTTGATAAAAATGCTATGCAATTTACCGCAGCAGGCCCCGAGTGCCGCGCGTTTTTTGGTTGGCTTTTGACAAGAGTATTTAGATAAAAGTCTCAAATAAGGTAACTTCCTTGCGTGTCATATTTCGTAGTATTTCTCACTCGTTGGGAACAAAATTGACTTAAAAGGGTTTTGTTGGAATGAGCACGTTTTCCTGTATCGTTTACGTAACGATGACACTAGAATTCCTGTTAAGGGACTCTGCGTGGCTGAACTCAAGGGTCCTTGCCTTTGTTAGGAATTTTCCACGTAGCGACTCAAGTTGATGTTAGTTTCTTAGACTCACAAAGGTTGCGGTTAAATCGTCAGCTTACATAGGATTCAGTAGAACTGTAAAGTGGTAAATACTACCAGTATTTAGATTCAACCCATTATGGTAGAAATTTGAGTAGTTAGTTGTGTTTAAATGTAAATTTAGTGCAAACGAGTTTTAAATTCACTTGATGGTAAGTGGCCGCTGCCCATAGACATCTGTAAACAACATATAGGATCAGAGACTTGAGGTTAGTCACAGATGTTTTGCTACCCTTGAGGACTTAGTTGAAACACCTTGGATAAGTATGTCTCCATACCCTCCAAACCAAAACACAGCAGCGCATGGAACTACCGTTATTTTTATGCAGAACCAGGTGTCGTGGTACTTCCGAATTAGAACTACAAAGCATTCTATCACCTATAAATAACGTTTGTTATAATTTAAATGTGTAATTGTGTTGTGCGTTAACCCGGGGCAAATGACGTGAAAATAATTACAAGGACGATGACGCCGGGTCAGATAGACCCGAAATTTATCGATATTTTTTAAGAAATGAAGCTAAATCGTCTAAATTTTAATGGTCAATATGACCCAGCGTCAATGTCACCGAGTTAAATTCTACAGATTTACACCAGTTTACATTTACACTGCAAAACTTTAAATCATTACCCAATTTTATGAACTGCGTGGCAGAGCAGTCACAATACCAGGTTGGACTTGTGGTTTCCCGGTTCGATTCTCAGCCAGACATCAGAATGAAGAGTTTGAATTTCTGTTCTAGGTCTGGATGTTTGGATATTTGTGGATGTTTCCATATGTAGCATAGCACCTATGACACAGGAGAAATCTTAGTACGCACCGGGCTAGTGTAATAATGCGCTATAAAAATATATATTCAAGATTATAGACACAGTAGGCTTCTAAATCCGTTTGTCTGTCTGTTTAATTCTACGGATCAGGAAATGACTAAACACCCAGTGGTAAACACGAAGTCATCCTGTTTATCTCTGTGAATAAACAGAAAACGACAAAAATCATTGGGCACACGAAGAACTAGAGTAAGAACATTAATATTTGCGAGATGTATGGGAAATGTATGTCATATTAAATTGATCATATTGATCAAACCATCGCGTTGTTTGTTTGATTCGGTTCATAAGTAACTGTGAGTTTTCCTGTCCTTTTTTTGTTTATTTGTCGAATACTTTCGGATTATGTTTATTTTAGCCCCCCCCCCCCTCCCCCACTGTATACATTCGTCCTCCTTTTATCGACATATTCATTTTCGTTATATAAGAAAATTCAGAGACTTTTCTGTCCACCGCCAATAAAGTCATTTCTTAACAAAAGTTACCCACTATGTACCAGTAACGAAATGCTCTTTTTTTGGTACACAGTTTCAACACCAGAACTCTATACTAGGTTTATTCTTTTGTCGTGGGTGCCATGGACACAAATGTGAATAACAAACACTTAGACTCAGACCCAGAAGCAATTACGCATCCTAATTTTCCTAGGTAGTAGAACCACTGTAGTTTGACCGGGGAAGTACCATCGCCGCACCTATTTCTAGCGTGAAGAATTTCTTGCGTTTCGATGGAAGTGTGTGGTTGCCAGCACACTTTCACATTCAACTATCATGGTCCTCGAGAGTAGCAACGCATCTGTGATTGACTTTAGATGGAACTGAAGTTCTGTATTAAGTTGATTACCGATGTTCATGGGCGGCAGTGACCACTTACCATCAGGTGGACTGTATGTACGTTTGCTACTTCAGTCAGATAAAAAAAATTGAATTCCATTTAGCCGGGGATCAAACCCCGAACCAACTGCGCACCAAACCAACCGGCATAGCAACCATTCCACCTCGCGGGATGACCCGAGATTATTTTGATGAAACGTTAAAAACTTACGCACTAACGTAAACGCAATAAACGTAAATGTGTGAGCTGTTATAGCCTAATGGTTGAAACTTGCCCTCTCGATCGGGAGGTCCGAGGTTCAAATCCAGGCACGCACCACTGATTTATGTGCATATTAGAAATTAATTATCACTGTTTTTCGGTGAAGGAAAACATCGTGAGGAAACCTACATACCCGAGAGTTCTTTAACAAAATTCTCGGAGGTGTGTGAAGTCCTCTAATTCGCACTTGGCCAGCGCGGTGGACTATGGCCTAAACTCTCCTAATCTGTGAGAAGATCCGTGCCCAGCAGTGGGCCAATAATGGGTTGATGAGAATAAACGTACTAAGGGCACAGTACATCCGGCTACCTTCGAAGTAGAGCCACAAAGGTTACATTATCGATATCTTACACTAGATTAATAACTAAAGACGTACTATAAGACAGAATTATTAATTCAACAGTGACATTCAACAACAATACCGAAGAAAATTAACCTGAAACATATAATAAACCATGTTCAAACCGAATATTTATTGTTGGAAAAGTAATAAAGTTGGAACGAAATATGAGTCATTTTTAATATCTTTCATTATTGGAAACAAGCGCTGAAACGGTATGACAAATGGGCTGGAAATACTAGTGCCAATCGCGCCACTGGTGCGTGAATTTAAAATCCAGGATATATAAATGGTGTTTATTAAAGCGTATTTAATAAAGCTCTTACATTATTAATTCATTAATCCGTGTAATGCTAGCCTTTAAAGAAATCACCATTACACACACACGCTTTCTACACTCATAGCCCCACAGTAGGATTTTCTCCTGTGTCGTGGGTACCATGGACACACACAAGACGAATACAGAAACACCCAGACCCAGAACAGGAATCTAAACTCATCATTCACATACCTGTTTGGCCGGGAATCGAACTCGGGACCCATTGCGCGTAAGACCGGCATGGTAACCGCTGCGCCACGCGGGTCGTCTGTTCCTGCGGTTGCAGCTGCTTTGATCAGGTTTACCATGGTAATGAATCTCATGGGTTGATGTAGGTCATTAAGTAAGTATGTGTTGGATTTTACTGAAAATCGACCGGTATTTTTTGCGTGAAAGAGTAACAAACACACATACATTCTCACAAATTTATAATATAAACTAGTAGACCCTGCAAACTTCGTTATGCCTAAAAGTTAAAAATAAAATTTTCAGTGTTACTACTATATTATGCATATATTATACATAAAAACCTACCTATTGAATCACTCTATTTATTTAAAAAACTGCATCAAAATCCGTAGCGAAGTTTTAGAGATCTAAGCATACATAGGGACAAACAGCGGGAAGCGAATTTGTTTTATACTATGCAGTGATAAGAGATGAATATTAAGAGACTAGCTTGTAATTTACAATGGTGGTGCTGTAGTTACTTTCATACTGCCGTCACACCTTTATATGAGGCGAGTTATAGTTCTCGAGAGTAGCAACGATTGATTTCATGTAAAAACTTAATTTTATGTGAAGTACGTTATATATGTTATTTATTTTCAAAGGTAGTAGAACCAGTGTAGTTCGACCGGGGAAGTACCACCGCCACGCCTATTTCTAGCGTGAAGCATTTCTTGCGTTTCGATGGAAGGGTGTGGATGCCGGCACACTTTTACATAAGGCGACCATCATAGTACTCGGGAGTGGCAACGCATTTGTGATGGACTTTAGATGGAACCCACGTTCTGTATGAAGTTGATTACAGATGACCATGAGCGGTAGTGACCACTTACCACCAGGTGGACTGCATGCTCGTTTGCTATTTTAGTCAAATAAAAAAAATGTATATTCGGCGGCGACAGTGACAATACAGCAGACGGACTGCATGGTCGTTTGCTTCTCCTATGTTATACAAAAAATGTGAAAAAATATATCTTTGTTTTAGTTTGCAATTTTTCAAAGTGTCGAGAGTGCAAATTCAAGTGTTCCCATTATTGTCACAGCGTGCCTCGAAGCGATTGTTAACGTAGAATTTTCTATAAATGATTGAGGCCTTTTCGTTCTAACTGAATAATAATTTCCTCCTGAATTTCAAGTAATTGGATCTTCCTTTTATGTTTTGTAGAATGATTGAAAAATATTTATTTTTCTTAAGAAATCTCTGAAAAAATGATTTTATATAAATTATTTGCAACGGCTATGTCCATTAGTAGAATAAATTAGAGGAGGTATGTATTTTTAAGTAACTTTGTCTTCTTTCTGTATTTTTTTTTTCATGGGGAATATAAGGTGGTACTAAAGTACGTAGTAAATATACGATACTAAAGATCGTACTAAAATATACGATATCGAAACAAAGTAACATTATGACGTATTCTGAAAGCATAGCCGGTTAATTTATGTGTGTCATAGAAACATACAAAGACAAATACACGAACAAGAAGAACCAAAACAGTAGGTAATATCATTCACTTATTCGTCCGGACTGGGATCAAACCCAGAACCCGCTGCGTGACAGTATGGTGATGTAATCATATTGTCTGACAGTAAAAAGTAACCTAGATGTTAATCCGGAGTATCAGCTAACTCCCTACCAAATTTTATGAAAAACACTCCAGCCGTTTAGAAGTGAAGAAGTAACAAACATAGACACTCACAAACTTTCGCCTTTATAATATTAGTATGATAAATCAAATTTCATTTATTTTGATTTTTTTAACATATTTTGGTAACTTAAATTGATAATAGGGCATAAAAGTTACTTGATAAAGAGTAGTCAACGTTGCAAACATTTTGCAATACAAGAGAAACTGCCGATGCATTTCTGGCTTTGAAAGAGAGCTCTTTTCGCGTCTTTTGAAGAACCCAACGCTATAGTGTTTGACAGCGTTGACTTCGCCTATTTCTGCCTTACCGTTGGGCTGAAAAACATTCACCAGGCGCTGCAAATATTGGGAAATTTTGCTGCAATTTGCAACGAAATTTCGTAATAAGCATATACGTATATTATTTTACGTGCCTGCGTCTGGTAATGTTTTTCGAGGGCATGTTTGTAAACGGCTTCATAGATAGTGACATATGATATCCTTAGAAGCATGGCAGTTTGCTGAGTGACATAGACTAGAGTTTTTTTAAAACGGGCGCCTACAAATAGACCTACTTATGCAAAACAGAATTAACCCACACAACGTCAGTTTTGAAAAAAGCCATTTTTGTCCAAATTTTGTATACTGTATAATTTTAGGTTATTTTTAATAAAATCAATTTACAATGTTGCACAAAATAATTTGTTCTATGTAAACAAATATATTATTGAAAATCATCAACATTTTTAATAATAATAGGAGGAAAACTATTTGGTTCCTTTTCGCAAAAGTAGATCCAGATATGGGAAAAGGGGATGGAAGTTTTGAATGTTTTTGCTTGGCGTGAATTTAAATATACTTTCACGCTAAGTTAAAAAAAAAAACAAATCTTTCTCCAAATTTTCCTCTAATTGTAGGGGCGATATAAATATATATCACTACATAGCGTAAAACAAAGTCGCTTCGCGCTGTTTGTCCCTATGTATGCTTAGATCTTTAAAACTACGCTACGGATTTTAATGCAGGTTTTTTAATAGATAGAATGATTCAAGAGGAAGGTTTACATGTATAATACATGCATAATATAGTGGAGGAACACTGATAATTCTAGATTTTTTTCTTTCTAGATAATTCTAGACTTTTAGGCGGAACGAAGTTCGCCGGGTCAGCTAGTTGTATATAATCCAATTGCTACATTCAGTTTAAGCTCTTTGGTTTTTTTGTTTCCATAATAAAATAAATAAATAAATAACGTTTCACAGTCATAGCCCCTACACTAGGATTCCCTGTGTCGTGGGTGCCATGTACAACCCACAAGACAAGGACACACACCCAGACCAAGAACGGAAATTCAAACTCATCATTCAAATTTCCGCCTCGCTGGGAATCGAACCCAGGACCCTCAGATTAGCGGTACGGCGTGTTAACCATTGCGCCATCTGGGTCGCCAATTTCTTGTTGACGCTTAATGCTTGCGCTTGTAGCGCTGAAGAATTAGCAATTGAATCAAACGTTTCGTTGCTCTCGAGTTATGGTTATGGTGTTGCACTGTTAGGCTTTGAAGGATGTGGTAATGTAGATTGTATAAGCGCTCGACCTCAAACCACAGGCTTTGCGTCTGTGGTTTTAACTGTAAATGTCGATACATTTCGAATTGAAGTAGAGATTGAAGGGTGTTGAAACTTAAATGGTTCGATCATGGCACAACCTCTACACTTGTTGCATGAAGCTTTGGTGGGTGTGGATATGGGCTGACTTATAAATGGCACCTTTTTTTTTTGTTTTCGAGGGGGAAACCTTCCAAAGGTACCCGATGCCGTGGGAGCGATGCAGGGTTATGTGGGATTTTTACCGCACTAAAACCCCCCCGGAATCCTCCGAGCGCGCTGCCCCATCGGGCTCCTCCCAGATGGGCGGCTGGGCCCACCGCTCCGTCTAGTCTTTATGACGGTATGCGACCAGACATACCGCCGTCCTTCCCGGGATTGTCTGACCGAACGGTTCGAGCCGTCTAGCACTCTAGCCGTCTGCAACCCCGGAAGCCCCTTTTAGTCGCCTCTTACGACAGGCAGGGGATACCGTAGCCCTATTCTGATCCCGAGGCTACCTGACTCTGCTGTCTAAAGTAGCAACGCAATCTGTGATCGGCAACTTATAGAACCCCTTTCTATATTGAAATAATTATGGACTAGTCACCCGTAGCAACGGTCGAAATTCGACCATAATTTAAATTAAAAAACTAAACTTCATATTGTCCAAAGTAGCACCAATATTTCTCTAATTTAAATAAATTTCAAGTTATTTTGAACTCACCCGTTAAAGGTAAAAAGAGGTTTACTAAGTTGCATATAAAAGCAATAACGGGTATTTTTACAAAGACATCTGACATTTTTGACGTTATGTGTTTTTGTAGTAAGACATTGTATGTTTAATTCCGTATATTATGTATGTGTTTGTATCAAATTGAAAGTAGTGAGTGTAATGTGTTTTTAGTTGATTTTATGTATGTTTTATGCATTATTTGAAAAAAATATTATCATTGCGCAATCCTTCTCTACATCAACTATAACCTTTTGCTTCACGTATTAATATTATTATGGATGTAAGTGAGATCTACGCGAATAATTATGTATAATTTAGCACAACCTTTAAATCATAATACAGCAACGCTTTATACTACAGTTATTAATTTAAACTATGTGTGGCGGAGGTGTGATAGCCTAATGGTTAAAAAATTTGCCCTCTCGATCGGGAGGTCCGAGGTTCAAACCCAGGCACGCACCACTGCTTTTCGGTGAAGCTAATTATCACTGCTTTTCGGTGAAGGAAAACATCGTGAGGAAACCTACTCACCCGAGAGTTCTTAAAAAAAAAAGTTCTCGGAGGTGTGTGAAGTCCACCAATTCTCACTAGGCCAGCGCGGTGGACTATGGCCTAATACACTCTCATTCTGACAGAAGACCCGTGCCCAGCAGTGGGCCAATAATGGGTTGATGAGAGATGAGTGGCGCAGGTGCCTTTTTATGTAACCGAAAAGGATTAGACTACCTTTGCTACTTCATTCTAAAAAATCAGAGCTCCATGAACAATACTTATTAATTAGATGATCACTTATAATGAGATAAACAACATGTTTAACCCTGTCAAATAAACTAAATCCATCCAATTCAAAAGCAAGCAGCACTTTACAGCTTAAAATTTATAGAAATCCAAGTCACAATGTATTGCAAATAGTTATCTAAGCTAATAAATACGGTTGCTTTATAAAGCGCCCTCGTTTCAAAGACTGGTTTTCAGGGTTCCCTATCAAATGGGTAAAAAGGGAAAGCTGTTACAAAGACTTCGCTGCCGCCTGTCTGTCTTTATCTCATGAAGCGTGATAGCTAGACCGTTGAAGTTTTCACAGGTATATAAGTTTTTACATGTATTTTCGTTGCTGATGTAACAAGAAATATTAAAAACAGATAAAATAAAAGTAAAGGGTGACTACGCGTGGCGGAGCGGTTAGCATACCGGTCTGACGCGCAATGGTTCCCTGGTTCGATTCCCGGCCAGACAGGTATCGGAACGATGAGTTTAGATTCCTGTTCTTGGTGTGTTTGTGTATTCGTTTTGTATGTGTGCATGACACCCACGACACAGGAGAAAATCCTACTGTGGGGCTATGAGTGTAGAAAGCGTAAAGTGTGAAAATACATTTTCAAAGGGTGGCTTCCAAATAAACGTGTTATTTTTTTGCCCAATCATAACACGCAAGAGCGTGTTGCCATACAACAAACTGTTTTTTTCGATTTTTGGTAGATAATCGTACGGAACCTTTCGTGCGCGAGTCCAACTCGCGCTTAGCCGGTTTTTAGAACACCCTTTATGCTATCCAGACGCTCAGCTGGGTTAATAGGTTAGCCCATTTTATTTGTGACGCGATGCTTCTTTTAATGCTTTTGACATAAAACGCGTATCAACAGGATTAAATAGGACGGGTGGTGTAGAAGTTATAGTTTCAATTAACAGTCAAAGAATGTGATTTCACAGCACAAGTGTGATATTTGTTCTCTTATTATTATACATAATTATAATATTTAATGCATTAAAAAGGTGATTGCTAAGTCACATAACTATTAACAGTAGTAATAATAAATTAACTCTAATAAATAGCTGAAGAAATAGAAAAAATAACAGTTTTAAGGTTGTTGCATTATCAACAGCAATAGTTTACAGTACATTGAAAAAAAAACTATTAACAGTCACAGCTATTCTGTCTGTCTGTCTAAGAACATATCCCATTTACGTAACCAACTTAATAAATTATTTGCTTCTTACTACAAAAAATATAGTATATTTTTTCAAGCTGATAGAAGGTTTATGGTTAGCCCTCGGGACCACTGTCTCTGCCTTTTTCTAGCTTATATCGTTTCGGCGGAAGGGTCTGGTTGCCGGCTCACTTTTAAATGAGGCAACCATCTTAATCCTCGGAAGGAGCAGCGTACCTGTGATTGACTTTTATCTGATTGAAGTAGCAAACGAGCATGCCGTCCATCTGATGGTAAGTGGTCACTGCCGCCCAAGGACATCTGTAAGCAACTTCATATAGAACAAAGGTTCTATCTGAAGTCAATCACAGATGCGTTGCTACTCCAGAGGACTAGGATTGTCGTCTCACATAAAAGTGTGCCAGCAACCATACCCTTCCGTCAAACGCAAGAAATGATTCACGCTAGATTTAGGGAACTTCTGATAAAGCCGTTGTTATTTATGAAGTTACAGATGTCAATGGGCGGCAGTGACCACTTACCATCAGGTGGACTTTACTTGTACTCAGGTGTGCTACATGCTTGTTTGCTACTTAAAATGTAAAAATAAAAATAAAACCAAACCCTACAAAGCTGGACGTAATTATATTTCCGTAATATATTACATGTACCCGCATAAATCCCCCATCGCTACAGATTAACTGCCACTGTTATAAGTGGACCGGAAAAAACGGATTACAAATCACAGGTCTAATTTAAATGTCACGCGGAAAAATTGACTTATATTTCCTACTCGCTTATTAAGTTTGATTTGTAACTGACCTAAATGAGAGTACCCTTAGTTCGAATTTATGTTTTTTGAAAATAAGTTCAATACACTCGTGTTGTGTGTTTTGGTTTTAGGAAATAAGTTACTTTGACATGTTTTTTTTAAATAATTAAACCTAATGAAAGGCAGACGGGCTAGGATGGAAAGTAGTCACCGTCGCCTATGGACACTTGCAACACCAGGTGAGTCGCGCGGCTTTGAAGGAGAGCTCTTTTCGCACCTTTTTTGAAAAGCCCCATGTCGTAATGCCCCGGGAATACCTCAGGAGGAAGTTCCACATCTTGCACGTCCGTGGCAGAAACGAGCGTGCAAACCGAACCGTGGAAGACCGCCACGAGTCCAGTTGATGAGGATGGAACGTGGATGTGGTGGTGGATGGTGAACGAAGACAATTGCTTGATTGGAATGAACATGATAAACGTTCTAAGGGCACTGGCAATTCGTTAGCTGATCAGTGATAAATAGTTTAAATTTTAAGCTATTGCATAACTTTTATCGCGGGCTTTGAGCGCAGCGACCGAATCAAGAAATTCTGTAACGAAAAACCTAATACCCGCACTCCGCCTACCATCTAGGGTGGCCGAGCATTCGCGTAACGTGTATGTATATGGTACGACGGTACGAAGCTCGCACGGATCAAGAAGAGCTGCTCGGAAATCAGACGAATATGTAAGCAGCTGTTTGTGGGAAAATATATAGTATCAAAGAAATATACTCAATATGAAAGAAAAAAATACTTCATATACAAATAAATAATTAAAAATGCATAAGTTGATGAAAAATGCTATGCAATAGCTTTACCGCGGCAGTCCCGAGTGCAGTACGTTTTTTTATGGATACAGGTAACAAACGAGCACGTCCATCTGAAGGAAAATAGCCAGTGCCGCCCATCGGTAAGCAATTATATATTGAACGGGGGTTCTATCTGAAGTCAATCAAAGATGCGTTACTACTCTTGTGCACTAAAATTAGTAGTGTAAGTAGTTCTATCAGGAAAGTACCACTGCCATACCTATTTCTGGTGTGAAGCATTTCTTGCGTTTCGATGGAAAGGTGTGGATGCCGGCACACTTTTACACGAGGCAAACATTATCCTCTTGAGTAGCAACGCATCTGTGATTGAGTTCAAATGGAACCCATGTTCTGTATGAAATTGATTACAGATGTCCATGAGCGGCAGTGACCACTTACCATCAGGTGGATTGCATGCTCGTTTGTTACTTCAGTCAGATAAAAAATAAATAAAAAAAAATCCGCCCTCAAATCATTATGATTCAACGGCGAATTTCTGGCACACATTTTTTATTTGAAAGGCGCATTTTCAGATGAGTCAACCATTTTAGTCCTCGAGAAAAGTATCTCTTCTGTGATTGGCTTTAGATAGAACCCTTTTTCTGCATGAAGTTGTTTACCAAAGGTTGATACCTAAGGATAAGGATAAGTTGATACCTAAGGGTGGCAGAGACTTGGACTTGGACCAGTTACCAGGTGGACGACATCGTTTGCTACTTCAATCTTATAAAAAAAAACATATTTTTCCTTATTTGGTATAAATACGTTAACCAAAGCGACTGACACCTCTACTTTTACTCTCTACATCTACTTAATAAGCCAAAAAAAAGCTGAAAAGACTAAAATAGGCCTTTCTTAGAACTACATCTTTTATACGCATCTATTGTACACTTAAAGTGTAGCTGGAGAGATTTTAGATCAAATTACTTAACTTTAGCAGAATAAACTTTGACCTCAATGAGTCGCGCTACGCCAGGTAAAATCTAATAAGGGAATAAACGATTGTTCTGTCCTGAAAACACCAAATGAGCCAGAGAATGGATCTGGATGACAATGGAATACGTATTTAACTTACAAAAGATTAAATATAGGAATAGTCGATTAATCTTGCTAATATTATTACGGCGAAAGTTTGCATTATCATATAATATGAGGTGCAATTTTGAATGGAACATGGGTTCTATCTGAAGTCAATCACAGACGCGTTGCTACTCCCGAGGACTACGATGGTCGCCTCATATGAAAGTGTGCCGGCAACCACACCCTTCCATCGAAACGCAAAAAAATTCTTCATGCTAGAAAAAGATGTAGCGGTGGTACTTCCGCGGTCGAACTACACTGGTTCTACCACCTGTAACCTCCTTATACCACTTTTAAAACTTCTCTTATAAAACTAATCTCCCTAGTTGGTAGAAGTCGGTGAGCATCAGTGGCCACTTACCATCAGGTGGCCTGCGTTTCCTCTTATAGTAACAAAATGTTAACTGATATTTTAATAGCTCAAACCTCGCCTGTCGACAGCAAAACAAGTCAATTTTGATCCCCGGTGTAGATTTTAATAAACGACTCAGCAACTACAAAGTGCACCTTTAAATTTAAACCCTCCGAGTAATTGAATTTCGCAAGCTTTGAGTTTCGTTACGTAGCTTCAAGCTAAGAATACACCAGCATTAACAATATCAGCTTCTAAGAATAAACTCTATAGCTAATTCTGTCGTCAACTCGTTATTGTCCCACTGCTGGGCATGGGTCAGCTCTCAGAACGAGAGAGATTTAGGCCATAGTCCACCGCGCTGGCCAAGTGCGTATTGGCGGACCTCACACACCTCCGAGTTTTTTTTTGAAGGACTCTCGGGTGTGTAGGTGTCCTGTTTTCCTTCACCGAAAAGTAGTGATAATTAATTTCTAATACGCACATAATTTTATAAAAATCACTGGAGCGTGCCTGGGTTTGCACCTCGCAACTACACTGGTTCTACCACCTTCAAGTTTGACTGTGTCTAACCAGTCAAGACATGCTCCTTGAAACCCGTATAACGCTTTTAAAACATAAATCCCGCTAAATTTCTCAAGAGTAGAACGTATAAAGTAACTTGAATCAAGTACTATAAAATACACCTTAAAGTTTAATCGCCGCGGTAATTGAATTTACTCTACCTTTGAGAATTTCGCGCTATGTTGAGAAGAAACGGTATGTTTCGTTAGTTTTTTAACCGACTTCCAAAAAGGAGGAGGTTATCAATTCGTCTGTATTTTTTTTTTTTTTTTTATATTTGTTACCTGATTTCTCCGGACTGGGTGAACCGATTTAGATGATTTTTTTTTTATTTGAAAGGTAGTGCGTGTCATAGGGTCCCATTTTTTTTAGTATTTTTTTGACTAGGGCATCCATAAGAAAAACGCATAAGTCTTAAATTTGCATTTTCAATGTACGCGATAAATGTATGAATAACTCAATATCCCGCCAACCGATTTTGATGATTCTTTTTTTAGTAGAAAGGATGTACTCCAGGGGTAGTCTGATAAGAGTTTGATAAGGTTCTAATCATAGGATCTTCAACTTTTTGGAGCAAAATAATAAAATTAGTGATAGTCGGCCGAACCTTAGCTGGAGAAGTCCAATTGAGTAAAATATAGAATAAAATTACTATGTAGGTATTTACTATGAAAAATTTGACCTTCAACTCTTCAATCCTGATGATGCAGGGGTACTGCTAGCCTGAACTATAAAAGTTGGTCGTTTGATGTTTGCGAATATATAATGAAATTGTTAAGCAAATTCATGGGACAAAAATTTGACCTTCAACTCCTCAACCCTGATGATGCAGGGGTACTTAAAGCCAAAACCATAGGAATAAGCCATTTGGTGCTTACGTATATGTTATAAGATTACTGAGCAAAAACATAAGATGAAAAATTTGACCTTCAACTCCTCAACCCTGATGATGGAGGGGTACTTCAATCCTAAACCATAGAAGTTGGCAATTTGGTGCTTACGGTTATGTAAAGAAAATACTAAGCAAAAATATAAAATCAAAAATTTGACCTTCAACTCCTCAACCCTGATGATGAAGGGGTACTTCAATCCTAAACCATAGGAGTTGGCAATTTGGTGCTTACGGTTATGTAAAAATAATACTAAGCAGAGGCACAAAATTAAAATTTTGACCTTCAACTCCTCGACCCTGATGATGAAGGGGTACTTCAATTCTAAACCATAGGAGTTGGCAATTTGGTGCTTACGGGTATGTAAAAATAATACCAAACAGAGGCACAAAATTAAAATTTTGACCTTCAACTCCTAAACCCTGATGATGCAGGGTACTGCAAGCCTGAGCCATAGAAGTTAGCCACCTGGTACTAACGTATATGTTATAAGATTACTAAGCAACAATATAAGATGAAAAGTTTGACCTTCAACTCCTCAACCCTGATGATGGAGGGGTAATTCCAGAGGGGGCGCCCTGTTTGTATGAATTGTAAAAGTGTTTTATGTTTAATTTTTGTGAATATGTAGATGCACAAAGCAAACTTAGAGGCTTTATTTAAATACAAACATAAAAATATAGTCACTAAAAAGTGTAAAATAAAAACTTTTTAACAAAAAATATCTACCGACTTCCATGTCACAAAAAAGTAAAAAATAATTTAAATATATTTTGGTCTAGAACATACTCAGTACTTAGTACATAGTTCTGAAGTCGGTGCTCATATAGGACGTAGTTACCGTCGTCCAGCGAAATATGTCGAGCACCGACTTCAGGACTATGTACTAAGTACTAAGTATGTTCTAGACCAAAATATATTTAAATTATTTTTTACTTTTTTGTGACATGGAAGTCGGTAGATATTTTTTGTTAAAAAGTTTTTTGTATTAATAAGAAAAGGTTATAAAGGTTACGCGTACTTAGCATTACTTTGTAGAATATCTTGAAAATGTTCGGTTCATTTTATAAACAAAGTTATAAAAATGAAAATAGTAATCATACTTAAACTAGATTAGAATTAAATTTCTTTTTAAATTAAAGTAGCAGACGGGCAGATAATGTGTCGTTGGTTACTGACGTTATATTTGTATGTACTTGTATATAGAAGAAATTCGATCTGAAGTCAATAATACGTGCTTTGATTCTCTCGCGGAGTAAAACGGAGTAACCGAAACGCGAATCTTACCCTTTTACGGAAACGCGGACTTTTCACTCTAAGAACAGATGTGGTACCTCTGTCGAATTATACTTGTTCCAGCCCCTGGAAACCTACTTTAGTAGGTTTTTTACTAATGTGGCTTGAAGACGATTTTGTACGTGGTAGAATGCGGTGGTAGTAGTTTTCCCAGGGAAGTACCACCGCCACACCTATTTCTAGCGTGAAGCAGTTCTTGGGTTTCGATGGAAGGGTGAGGCCCTATAAAGAGAACTCCGGGATCTTCAAAGGAATGCAACCGGAGACCTCTGAACGCGTTGCCCCATCGAGCTCCTCCCAGGTGAGTGGCTGGGTCCAGCACTGCGTCTGGTTTTTATGACGGTATGCAACCACACATGCCCTCGTCCTTCCCAGATATCGCCTAGCCAAATGGTTCGAGTTCCCACTCTAGCCGCCCGTGACCCCGGAATCCCCTTTTATTCGCTTCTTACGACAGGCAGGGGATACCATATCCCTATTCTGATGCCGGAACTACAGGGATGAAAGAACTAGGCCTATAAAAACACTAGACATTTCATTACTATTCCGGGTAAATTCAATTTAGAATAAACTTAATCGTATTTTGAATAATTCAATGACAAAAACAATCTATTTCAACTTATACCTTGATACTGTGAAAGAGCTATTCGGAAATTTAGTGCACATATTTGTTTATTTAGGCCCATTTGTTTTTATTTCCACGCCACCATTTCATTTACAAATGTTTTTAGTCAGCACATTCCATTTCACGCATAGTAAACCGCCCAACAAACAAATCGTTGGATCAAATATTTGATTTTGTAACAAATATTCGAAACAGTTTTATCTTAATAATTTTTCATTAGCAATACACATATCCGAGTGCTAGCAATACACATATAGCATTTGATTTTTTACGATAAATTGTACGAATAATATTTTATTTGTGAATTTTATTGGAAGTTTTAAAAGGTACAGGTAAGTTTATTACAGACTAGCATATTGCCGCGGCTCCGCCTGCCTTGGTCATGTTTATTACCTATGAGTTCACAAAATATATGTGTGCCAAATTTAAGGAAAATCCGTCCAGTGATTTTTGCCTTAAACATAGAGAAACGAACATCATCATTGTTAGCTTCAATGCAGTCAATTTCATTTAAAAGATTATAAATAAAATGCAGCGTTTAGGTATTTTTACAAAAAATATCCGGCTACCAAGCCGTATTTATTGTTTACTGCAATATGAATGAGGTGAAGTAGAGATTTGAAAAAGCGTTTATCTGAAAACACTTTGCGAGTATTGCATTTTCCATTATAGTGACAGTATTAGAGTTACAGATTTTGGAGTTTTCTTCTGTTGTTCCAGATATACTGTATATTGTCAACCCATTATTGTCCCACTGCTGGGCACGGGTATGAGAGAGTTTTAGGCCATAGCCCACTGCGCTGGCCAAGTGCAAATTGGTGGACTTTACACACCTCCAAGTACTTTATTTTTTTAACTCTTGGGTGTGTAGGTTTCCTCGCGATGTTTTCCTTCACCGAAAAGCAGTGATAATTGCAGTGCGTACCTGGGTTTGAACCTCGGACCTCCCGTTGAGAGGGCAAGTTTCAACCATTAGGCTATCACTGCTCCGTACATTTATTACTAAGACTCTACTATCCGTCTGACTATACAGACAGACGTCTGTCACCAGGCTATGTTCTTTGAACCGTGACAGCTAGACATTTTTTTAACAGATGATGTATTCCTGTTTCCACTATAACAACGATTACTAAAAACAGAACAAAATACATATTTAAGGGCTGCTCCCACAACAAACTCATTTTGCTTCTGTAAATCTTTCACTAACACTCAAATATTTTTTTCCCTATATGTACAATTTCTTTTTGTTCCTAAATAAATAAATGTCAAATACAAAAGACGCTCCTATAATATTGTTTAACGTTATCTTATTCTCTATAAATATAGTTATTCATAGACATGTAAACGTCAAATAGAGGAATTCTAGTGGGCGGAATATAGACATTTCCCGTCCTTTTTCAGCGATATTACCAAAAGGGAAATTGTCTAATGTATTTCCTTTGTTTGATATATGTTTATGCTATTTTTCCTTGTCAAAAAGATCATTTATACTAAGTTCTACTAAACTAAAGTGAGTAGAACCAGTGTAGTTTTATTTTGTTTTCGAGGGGGAAACCTTCAAAAGGTACCCGACGCCGTGGGAGCGACGCAGTGTTATGTGGGATTTTTACCGCACTAAAACCCCCCCGGTGGCCGTCCTCGGCGCTATAAAGAGGACTCCGGGAACTCAGTCCGACCGCAACCGGAATCCTCTGACCGCGTTGCCCCATCGGGCTCCTCCCAGATGGCCGGCTGGGCCCACCGCCCCGTCTAGTCTTTACGACGGTATGCGACCACATATACCGCCGTCCTTCTCGGGTTCGCCTGACCGAACGGTTCGAGCACCCACTCTAGCCGCCTGCAACCCCGGAAGCCCCTTTTAGTCGCCTCTTACGACAGGCAGGGGTTGCCGCAGTCCTATTCTGATCCCGGAACTACAGGGACGACCACGGAGGTACCACCGCCACTCCGTGACGTGTCTAACGTCAAGCATTCATTGCGTTTCAATGGTAGGGTGTGATTGCCGGCACATTTTTGTATGAGGCGACCATCCTAGCCCTCGGGAGTAGCAACGCACCTGCGACTGACTTCAGATAGAAGCTATGTTCTATATGAAGTTGGTTACAGATGTCTATGGGTGGCGGTGACCACTTACCATCAGGTGGACTGCATGCTCATTTGCTACTCCATTATTATAAAAACAAAGACCGGGGTTTGAATTAAGGGAAGTTGATAAGTGAGAGTTTTCTTTATTTTTATCAAAATTATGAATAAAAATGGCATCACCGCTGCTTTTATTTTAATTCTTGATGCTACATTTCTCATCAAATGTTGGACATAGGTTATTTCTATAACTTGGGGCGTATTCGACGTCCCGCGTCGCCGAGCGGTTACCTTACCGGGCTCACGCTCAGTGGGTCCCGGGTTCGATTCCTGGCCAGACAAGTGTCTGAATGATGTTTAGATTCTTGTTCTGGGCCTGGGTGTTTGTGTATTCGTCTTGTGTGTGTCCATGGTACCCACGACACAGGAGAAAATCCTACTGTGGGGTTATGAGTGTAAAAGCGTTTTTTTTTAAGTGTTATTCCAATATCTTTATAATGGTAAGCAGAAATTTTATCTGCAAAGTTTATAGTTTGTTTTGCGTTAGTCTGTGGAAGTAAAAATATATTTCAATATACTATTATATACAAATGTTGGTACCTTTCACGAATACTGCGCGCACAGAGAAGTGTAAGATTTCACATAGTTAAAGTTCAAGCAGAGGAAGAGTAAAGAAATATAATATTTCCGTATAATAAGTGTCACACAAATATTGGATTACGCATAATGGAACATTTATTGTTGATATAAAACATATTCTCAACAATATAAGATGTTTCAAATGCGTCTAAATCAAAAATTACATTAAAATGCAGTTTAATGTAATTTTCAGATACATGTAAGTATCGTAGGGGATAAGAATTGTTTTTAAATTAGGTATGTGTTTTTTAAAAACTAATAAAATTAAGAACTATTCGAATCAAACTTCTATGTAAATTGAGTTTAATGTTTGAGTTAAAGTATGGTTTAATTGCACGATTGCAGCGGGCAATGATTACAATAACTTACATAATCCATCTATCCATCCATCAGCCCTTTAAGGTCCACTGCTGGACATAGGCCTCCCCTAAATGTCGCTTTTCCAACCGGTCCTGTGCCTCCTGAATCCAACGGTTTCCCGCTGTCTTCTTCAGGTCATCGGTCCACTTGGTGGGCGGGCGACCTGTGCTCCTTTTGCCTAAACGTGGTCGCCACTTATACAATAATTAACATAATTAGTTAAATCTAATATTCACTAAACGATATGATCCAAATATTTCATTGTCTTCTTCACAGATAATAAAGATAAACATTATCTTTTTTGCTGTATGTTTTGCCAGCGTTTTTATCGGGCTGTTTCCTGTTTACTTTTGACAAAGGGGAACTAGTTAACGTAATGCATTCGCCTTGTATTTCCTTTGTATGTTCACTACTTTTCCCTATAATGTATTTTATCGTTCTCTGAAAAATCCTCCTCGTATTGAGGGGTTAAATTGCTTTTAAATAGGTTCTTCTATACTATTTCTATGGATTAGAATTAAAAGTGTTTCTGAAAGAGAAGGTTGTTTAAAATTAAAGTATAATTAGATTGGACCTGTTCAACGATCGAGTGAAGTTCTGTAATTTACATCATTTAATAAAGATGTACCTATTTTCATAACCTCCCAACACATGGACATCTAAAAAAGGCATAATAAAGAACAAGAATTTTATAAAAGTTTAATCATAAGTGTTGCTACTCGTGAAGACAAACACGTTCGTCTCATCCATACTATCTAATATTATAAGTGTGAAAATATGTTTGTTTGTTCCTCTTTCACGTCGCCACATAGCTATTATATGATATGGTTTACATGCTAGGAGATACTTAGGAGGGCGGAGAGTGACGTAGGCTGTTTTTAACCGCGCCCTCTCATTCCCATGAGAAATCCATGTTTTGTCAGTTGATACATATTTAATAGTTCCAGACGTTGTTAATAGATGGCGTTAGTGAAATTCATTTGCAAGTTCTGAATCACGCTATCAAATACTAATGTTAATTCCCTTTGACCGTGCGGACGAAGCCTATAAGTTATAAGTTATATAACTATATAAGCCGTAAGGGCTAGTATGAATATAAGTAAGGCAACCACACCATGTGCGGTAGTCCCAGTGCGAATCACACCCATTCTACTTTGTACCACTCAATTCTAAGTACTGTAAGGTGTCGACAAAGTAATCACCAACGAACCATTATACAGCCACGTCGCTAATAATTACGTTGTCAAGATTTCAACGTTGTCATCAAGAAATTTCTCAAACTATTACGTCGAGCTGAACTAATGACTAGTTGATGCTTTGATTGCGTGTTCCAAGGGGTATTTTTGATTAATTAGTCCGTTAACAGTAAACCGCAACGATTTGTTTAGATCATAAACGATCTAAAGTGTGAAGCAACTTTAAAAGTTCGGTGGATGGGTGACCAACAGTTACTGACTTGAGGACATTTCGTTTTATAGGGTAGCGTATCTTGCCAAACAGGGCTCTCTTTTACTGAACTGTAAGGCAAGATACTGGAGCTAACTTTCATTACCATGTAAAAAAAACATGATTGTAATAATATTAAAAAAATGAATATAAATAAGAAAAAAAGACAAACCCGCTGAGTTTCTTGCCGGATCTTCTCAGTTGAGGTCGTATTCCGATCCGGTGGTAGTGTAAGAAAAAAAATGTAACTGACAATTTGTAAGTGCCCCCGTAGGCCTATACAAAATAAAGACATTTCATTTCATTTCACTTCAAGACATTTCATTTCATTTCATTTCATTGCACACCTGTACGGGTAGTACATAGGGAAAAATAATGTTTGTTTAAGACCTACTGTATTTTACTTTATTCTTGCAATAAAATTAAATTGAATTTGAATTGCATCGGTGGGAAGAAATCTGGCCATAGCATCTGAACAAAACGGTTGTGGTCCAATCTAGTATCCAAGATATAACATAACTTCAAAACCCTACAATAGTAGAACGAAAGAGGGCATTAATATCCAATTAGATTAACTGCCGAATCTGCTCACTTGGTCACGCTTACTTCAGTAAAAAGTATTCGAGTTTTTAATCCGAGTTATAAACTGTGTCTGTTCCATTTTCATCCAATTTCATCTAAATCCGAACATTAGTTTTTGCGTGAATGAGTAAATAAATTGAGCATCCATTCATCTGTCCATTTATCTACCCTTAGTAAGATTTCTCTAATATAATGCTTTTTACACTTAAAGCCGCACAGTAGGATTTTCCGCTGCTTTGTAGGTGCCATGTACACACACAAAGGCAAATACACAAACACCCAGACCCAGAACTGGAATCTAATAATAATGTAATATATAAAATTCTCGTGTCACAGTTTTTTTTGCCATACTCGTCCGAAACGGCTTGACCGATTTTGATGATTTTTTTTGTGTTTATCCGGTATCTATGAGAATCGGCCAACATCTATTTTTCATACCCCTTAAGGGTTGTCCACCCTTATTTTTTATATTGCAAAACAACTTTTGTCGGGTCAGCTAGGAACAATAGTAAAAATCTTTATTTTTCTCATCACAAAGCAGTATTTTTAAACTATTTCTATGTTAAGTTAGTTCTAGGTTATTATACTTTGTGAGAGTCTAGTCTATAATCTAAATTCTTCATTTAGATGCCTGCCTGGCCGGGCATCGAACACCGAACCCTCTGCGTGTCAGACCGGTATGATAACCGCTCCGCCACGCGGATCGTCAAATCAAAATACCTTATATACACCTTCGTTTATTATTTAAATCAGAATTTGCTTCTTTAGATGTACTTGGTACTCAAATAACAATAAATCCAGCTCTAAAAGTAACTCGCACAAAGCGTTCAAAGCTAGGTAAAAGTATTATTTACTTAACATCCTACAAATCCTTCCGTTTCTCACTCCTTTACTCTATTAGAGCACTTTATTTCTCTAACAAAGAAATAACTGTGAAATCCAGGTCAAACCCACTGATTAAAGTCCTTAAGAACGTCTTAAGCGCGGTTTTACGGTTCTAAAATGCTTCTAAGCGATTCTATATGTATTATATATGTATGTATATTCACGGAGGTTTATTATAAGGCACATTTCGAGAGAAATAAAACATATAATTTGAAATGATTTTAATAGTATTTATGAAATGAACTAGCTGCACCCTGCGCGCGTTGTTGTGTTTTTTTTGTGATGGCGTACATCACAAAAAAAACACCAGAAACCTTTTCGAGCTCATGAATAAAAACTTTGAAATCATCATGATCAATGAATAGTTTACGATTCTATAGAGGACATACAGACAAACATTCATTTTTATAAATAAGAAGAAGATTAGTAGGGTGGTAGAACGAGTTTGGTTAGACCGGGTAGATAAGCCGCCACACCTTTTTTTAGTGTAAGGCTGTTGTTGAGTTTCTGTAAAAGTATGTGGTTACCGTCACAATTTTAAATGAGGCTACTTGACTTTCGAAATAAGCTCTATTCCATATGAACTTGCATATCCATGGGCCCTAGTGACCACTTACTATCAGGGGGATTGCGTGCTTGTTTGCTACATCAATTTAGAAAAAAAACATGACAGAAGATTGGATTCTGTTTTTCTACAAGATAAACTTTGATGTCATTACAGTATACGAACAAAACGACTAAAATCGACAAAGTAACAAATTTAAATGCGTAAGACTACACGGATGGACAACATACTCATAAACCTCAAAACCGTACTCCAAGCGAAAGGTCATTCAACAGCCTTAACTTTGAAAGGTAAATATCCCGTTAATACATAGTCACATATCTGTTTTAATATGTAACATAAAATATTGAACACGAAAATATTGAAATCACTCATAAACTCAAAGTCGTTAGCGCAACACTAGGCAATAATGTTCACATCGTCATTAACCGAGTAGCTATAGAAATGAAATATTCCGAAAAAAGAATATGGAAAAAAATGCAACATATCTGTTTCAACTATGTAACATGAACGAAAATTTCAAAACTCATAAATGCAAAGTCGTTGCCGTAGCACTAGGCAATAATGTAACATCTTCGTTATTTTACTACCAACAGAAAGGAAATATCCCTAAAAAGCAACATGGAAAATATTACGACATATAAGTTTCAAAACGTAACATGAGCGAAAATATCAAAATCACTCATAAATGCAAAGTCGTTAGCGCAGCACTAGGCAATAATGTTCACATCCTCATTACTAGAGTGGCTGCAGCAAGGTTCATTAAACGGACGCCATTACAAGCCCGATCGATGACCAAGCTTGCATATTTAACGAACAAAACGCTTCCCAACTCATTATGGGACCACTTTCAGCTGAGAGTTTAAATGCATATAATATAACGCTAGCAACAGTTACTGAGAAGACTGCATTTTCCAGAATTTTTGTTCAAGCATAAATTTTAAGTATGTAATAGAAGTATGGGAAAGGAATGAAGTCTCTTCAGAGGCATTTCCGGAGAAGAATCTTTATTCAGCAAATTCACAAGACATCGGTATGTTTTCTCTTCAAATATATTGGATTTTCCTCTCGGTGACATATTTGCAAAATCTTTAGTAGGCAATAATAGATGGCGACTGTCCATAGCCGTTGCCAAATGTCCATAGGCAACGGTGACTGCTTTCCATCAAGTGGTCCGTCTGCCTTATCGTTAGGTACAACTATAAAATAAAGCATATCGTATATATTATATGTCATACAAATTTAGATTGGTCTTATTAGAAATTAAAAAGATATAATTACTCCAAAAATCGGATAGAGATATCATTAAGCATCGATAGTTTTAATCAAATATCACTTGACACGGAATGTTGAATGAAATTAACATTAAAGGATTATTAATATGATATACGTTAAAATATTACAATAATAATCACTAATATTTCTATAACTGTGAATACTAGGCCATAGAAATTAGGAACCTACTCCAGAACTTCCTTCAAAAGACTTGACAGATGTTTGATCTAAAAAACTTTTTAAGTTACTTTCACAAGGTCGAATAAATTTTGTTTAGAATGTGCCGGACATCCTAAACAAAATTTATTTGATCTTGAGAATTATATTTATTTTATACTTTTTTTTATCGCGTAACATATTTTTGACACTGCATTCACTACCTTGGTTAAACCAAAAATTAAATTGCTCTCTAGAGCCTTAATAAGACACTTATCTAATGGTGACAACAGTAGTGTACGGGTAAAATATTGTTACGCTTTCACGTTTATTGCTCCCAAGTCGAGCATTGTCTAAAAATGTGTATGTAAATTGGGTTACGACAAACTTACTAACTTCTGACTTGCTTACATATGTGGAAACCATCTTAGTCCTCAGGAGTAGCAACGCTTCTGTTATCGACTTTAGATGGAACCTTTTCTATGGGGAAAATTACTCATGAACCATAGATAGAACCTTTTGTTTTATAGGGAGTTAAAGACGTTCATAGGCTTAAGTATCATATTATCAGGTGGACTGCAAGCTCATATCCAAGTTCAATAAGATTGAAGATTTTAAAACATAGTTTTGAAGTATTAATAAGCAGAGGTGATTGTGGTCATTAGTGAATTCAGTTTCAGACGCTCTACGCATTCGAACGTTTGATTTTTTGAAATCATGTGTCTATTTGAATTTATCACGCACATCACAATGTGCAAAAAGTTACGAAATGTACATTAATGAGAGTCACAGTCATAGTGAATTAGTGTCAGTAAAAATATAGATGAGTAAAGTTTACAAATTGGTATATAACCAGCGCGTTGGACTATGATCTAAATTCCTATTAATTTAAGAGACCTAACGAGACAATGCAGATGAAGATACTAATTGGGTTTACATCCATTCAGTCAAAGGCAGTCCTAAATCTAGTCATATTATTTTTTGGGAACATTGGAAATTCAAATTTCCCCTTTGAACCAATTACGAAATGAACCGAAATTTTCGAACCGAGAGAACCAATTGAATTGTGTTCTAAATTCTATCGTCATCCGTCAATAATTACAGCGTTGGCGCCAGTGTTTGCTAAAATTGTTAAAAGGAGTATGGTTTAAACACAGCTGCACTGCTACTTCTATTTATTTTAGTCCTAGTAGTGTTTTGATTTAAATGATGTGGTGAGAGAGGCATACCTACTAATTCTAGACATTGTAACTTAGCTCAAGTAACAGTTGCCACTAATCGATGGTTGCTCCAGATAGGATTATAATTATTCCTTAGATTCATCATGATTGTGCGTACATCAGTCAAGCCAATCGTAGGTAATACTATGATGTTACATGTACCTGGTTACAGATGTTTACAGGTAGCAGAGACCTTTTACCATTAGGTAGACGCATTTTTGATCTCAATTTCACGAAAAAAAGTTTAGATGTAGTTTTATTGTACACACCAAGCTTCTTGATTACATTTCCGATCAATTAGACATCTAAACGATGGATTTGGATTTCCATTAATTAGCTGCCATCAATCTAAAGACTTAACGCAATCCGTTCAGTTTAAGTTTACAAATTCCTTGCACTTATTCAGTTCCATAGAACACTAACCGCTGGGTTCCTGTCCTCAAAAAGTAATTCTTAATGACGGCATGCAGTCACGCATAATCATATTTGAACCGTTCTGCTTATCATGCTTTACGTGTTATCTGAAACGTTCAGTAATGAGGACGTTCTTGAGCCACTCTGCTGCCATTACGGCGCTTTTCACGAGTCATCTTTATTAGTCTTGAAGTGAACTTCTAATCTTGAAACTCGCAAAGATTGCGAACAAGAAAGTACCAAGTCATTGTAAGTGTGCGATGAACTAAGTTGGGAATTTTTGGAATCCCGACCACCTAAATTCCGAGAGACACCTCGAGTTCTTAAGAATAACTTCGAACGCCAATTTGTAACCAAGAAACTGATGTGAACTCTGTTCAAAGATTAAGCAGATACCAATTTGTTTTATAGCATGGAAATAACTGTAAGGTTTCCACAAATTCTTTACGGTACTTATTGTTGCACTTTTAAACATATCTTTTATGATAAAGGAAAAAGGATTGTGTCTAAGAACAATAAACATTGTATTTTATATTTGTGGATGTGTATGATACAAAAATCGTATTAAACATTGTTTAATTTTTAGTTTAGTAGCATTCCTTACAATGTTTTCTAGTATCATAAAGTACCTGGTGTTATGTCTTCATTAACCAACTGATACTTATTATATTTTAATGCACATTGAAAGAATAAAGTTAAAACTGAATCTTCTAAAATTTTCCGCTTGCACTGAATATTAAAGTCACCTGTCTTACATTTGACACCATAATAGACCTCAGGAATCTACGCATCCAAGTTACCCTTCAGGTGGAACTCTTGTTCTATACGATAAGTGAAATGTAATTTGTTTCGTCCTTTGTTGCTCAATTCCAGAGCATCTCCACACCGAACCCAATGTTAAGTGCCGCTATGTTCTGATTTCAAGGATTTAGTAAAGGAGACACATTTATTCAAGGTGTTGCACTAAGACACTAGGTCTTAGGGTAGCTACATATCTATTACTAAGCTCAATGATGATCAAGAGATGATCTGTATGCTCCTGCAGTACTCCAGCTTTACTAGTCCATCGGTTTTAATTTATAATAGCTGAACTTAGCAGCTTCGCCTGCGTTTAAAAAATCGGTGTATCGATTGTCCCGTGGGAATAAGATATTTTCCCACAGTAAAAAGTAGTCAATATGTTAATCTAGAGTATCAGCAAACTCCCTACAAAATTTTATGAAAATCGCTCACGCCTTTTACACGTGCAGAAGTACCAAACCTACACACTCACAAACTTTCGCCTCTATAATATTAGTATGATTATCAGCATATCATTAGTGTCGGCAACAAACTGAGTTATATCGTGCAATATTTAATGTCCGCATTTAAAGATAAAAAAATATATTATAATACGTATGTTATTAATTTTAAATAGCACCTTTTAGTCACTATTACATTTTTGGTAAATTTATGAAGTATTTTGCGAGTATAATTAGAAATTACAAATTCTAGTATTTAGGTCTAAGATCATTTTACTTGTTTTTTAAAGCGGCATGTTTAAAATCTTTTGCAATTACTCTTTTATCAATAAAATTCCAAATTTCAAGTCAACGTACATTTATTTAGACATAAATCTTAAAAGCAAATTTCAATTGATTGGAAACTAAATAAATTATTACAGCAATGAATTCGATTCTGAACGGTTTAAATATCTATGCAAAGTTGTTTCGTAATTAAATTAAATTATTAACTTAAAAGAGCTAACCGTTGCAAAATTGGAATTCATTTAATAAATGAGCCTAATATTCATTTGCTCAATCTGTCCGAAGTTCGTTAAACTCTGTAAAGTTTTTCTGTGAATATGGTTTTAGTATGCATAAGGGTTATAATATGTCTCATTCAGTAGCCATTATACAAATCTGCTTCAAAGTAATAAATTTATTTCAATTTTCGTATCAGTTTACTGAAAGAGTCAACACCTTAATTGACGTCTAAGATGTCGCTACAGCGATGAAAACTGCTTAATGAAAGCAGTATAAAGTGCTGTTATGTTATTCAAATTCAAAATGTTTTAATGCTTTACAATTTTCTTAGACACTAGTTGCAAGTCTAAGTCATGGATATCCGAGACGTTCTAACTTAGTTTTCAGGAGTAAACATTTTACTGTGACCAACCACAGGTACCAGGTAGAGCCAGTGTAGTTCGCCCGTGGTACCACCCGCCTGTTTCTAGTGTGAAGCATTTCTTGCGTTTCGATAGGGTGTGTTTGTCGGCACACTTTTTATATAAGGCGACCATCCTAGTCCTCGGGAGTAGCAACGCATCTGTGATTGACTTTAGATAGAATCCATGTCCTATATGAAGTTGGTTACAGATGCCCACGGGCGATAGTGGCCACTTACCGTCAGGTGAGCTACATGCTCGTTTGTTACTTTTATCAGATGAAAAGAGGTAAGGTCCGAAGTTCAAACCCAGGCACGCACCACTGATTTATGTGCGTATTAGAAATTAAATATCACTGCCTTTCGGGGAAGGAAAACAACGCGAGGAAACCTATACCCGAGAGTACTTATAAAAAAGTTCTCGGAGGTGAGTGGTAAGTCCACCAATTCACACTTGGCCAGAGCGGTGGTCTATGGCCTAAAACTCATTCAGTGAGTAGACCCGTGTCCAGCAGTAGGCAATAATGGGTTGACGATGATGATTGTAATGATTTGTATATGTTTATATTACCCACAAGATTAGAAATTTTCGTGTGATTATTTATAAGATGAGTGTATAAAGCTGTATTAATTAACTCTATCATCAATCTGTACATATACTAATTTATTATTACACCAATTAACTTACCCATTATTCCATGCCTTTTTTCTTTCAATAAACTATTAATTACACTATTCACTCACCCATTTCTCATTTTCTTTTCACTAGCTCATTCATTGATATATTAATTAATTAATTTATTACTGAAAACATCTACTAATTTTTATTTTTGTGCTTACTTTAATCCATTTGTAATCTCAAAATAGATCCAGATCATATTTAATTTTTATTCTTAATATTATTTTTATTAACAATTAGTAGGTTAGTGTAATTTGATTTGCTTATAAATGTTTGATTTGCTTATAAATCCTGGCGTGGTTCTAAACATACGGCAGTATAAGTAAACTGTCAATCTGCACCCATTGTATGAGACACCAGTATTATTTGACCGCAATCTATGGTTATGGTGACATTGGTTAATGGCTATAGCAAGGTGGTTTTCAAAGCCCCTAAAACCTTCACACAATGGGAACTTGAAAAGTAAGTTTTGTGCTAAATGCACCCACATTGACAATGGTCAATGTAGGTGCATGTAGCGTGTGTGTATATATAATAAAAACACACACGCTTTCTACACACTTAGCCCCATACTAGGATTTTCTCCTGTATCGTGGGTACCATACACACACACAAGGCGAATACACAAACACCCAGACCCAAAGCATGAATCTAACTCATCATTCAGATACCTGTCTGGCCGGGAATCGAACCCGGAATCCATTGCGCGTCGGGCCGGTATGGTAACCGCTGCGCCACGCGGGTCGTCAAAGGAATAGTTCATAAAAAAGGTCGTTTTAGTAACTACCAAGAAAGAAGACTCCAATGACGACAAAAATAGTCTAAGAAAAAAGTCATAATATAAGAAGAAAAAAGGTACAGTCTTCTTGCTTCTACAGCGGACCATCTCCCATCCCCGTCTTCCGTGAAACAAAATACTTGGTAAGATGCTATCGTATATTTCTGTAGTCGACTTATGAGCAACGTATAAACCAGAGATATTATAGAACTCCCTACCCGTAACCGAATCTATCGGATATACGAAATGAAAATCTGTCCGTAACCGTAACCGAGACAGTTATAAAAGTTTCGGCTAATTTCGAATAGAAGTGAAACCTAATTAAGATGTGTTTTTGTAAAAATAATACAAGTAATATTGATCAGGTGGCTTTCATAGCAAATAACTGACATAACTAATTATTGCAAATAGTAAAATAGAAATATAACGAAACTAGCTCTTACCCGCGGCTTCGTCCGCACGTGCAACGGGAATTAACATTAACATTTGATAATGTTAATCAAAACTAATAAATAAATTTTAATAACGCCATCTATCAACAACGTCTGGAACTACTAAATATGTATCAACTAACAAAACATAGATATTCTCATGTGAATGAGAGAGCCCGGTAAAAAGTAGCCTACGTCAGTGTCCGCCCTCATAACTATCTCCCAGCATATAAACCATATCATATAATAGCTATGTGACGACGTGAAAGAGGAACAAACAAATACACACATTAATAATATTAGTATGGATCCATATAGATTTGTATTTTACTTTAAAATTTCTCAACTCCGTAACCGAAACTATCCGGAAGTAACGGATAATCCGAAATAGTTACGCATCCGTATCTGAAACCATTATTTCATCTGACTGAAGTAGCAAACGAGCATGCAAACCACCTGATGGCAAGTGGTCCCTACCGCCCATGGACATCTCTAAGCAACTTCATTCAGAACATGGGTTCTATCTGAAGTCAATTACAGATGCGTTGCTACTCCCGAGGGCTATGATGGTCGCCACATGTGAAAGTGTGCCGGCAACCACACCCTATTATTTGATTAACACTATTCCTATATCTGTATCCGTATCCAGATCCCTAGTATCATATCCATAACATCTCTCGTATAAACACCTCTGATGCATAACTGAGTAGAGTGAGCAGCTTGACAGAGCCATTTAGTAGAAAGGTACATTCACATAAAGTGACATAAAATCGTCCAACACTGTCAAGATAAGCCAAGATTTCCAGCCATAAAGCTCGTGTTGCTACAACCCACCCAAGGGATAGATTAAGAGGCATCACAGCTCACTATCAAGCTAGTTCATAATCGTCCGTCGGTTATAATTTATAGCCTGAGCTGATATGACGCAAAAAGGTTTAATATTATAATGGATTAAGGATCTTGGTGAGAAAAATGCTTGATATAAAAGTTTTTGTTATATTGAAGTTGCAAATGATTTTTTTTTTATATAAGATCGAAGTAGCAAAAGAGCATGCAGTCCACCTGATGGTAAGTCACTGCCGCCCATGGACAACTGTAATCAATTTCATATAGAACATGAAGTTCCATCTGAAGTCAATTACAGATGCGTTGCTACTCCCGAGGACTAAAATGGTCGCCTCGTGTAAAAGTGTGCCGGCAACCACACCCTTCTATCGAAACGCAAGAAATGCTTCACGCTAGAAATAGGTGTGGCGGTGGTACTTCCCCGGGCAAACTACCCTGGTTCTACCACCAACCACATGAAATCTAAGTGATTAAAAGTAGCCTCTGCCGCCCTTGGACATCCGTAAACATCAGCAAATAAGATCTGTATTTGCCACAAATGAAGTGGCCTTATTGTGTGTAGGACTACGGCGGCACTTATGAATTGTCAGTTACATTTTTTTCTTAATACGATCGGAACACGACCTCAACTGAAAAGATCCGGCAAAAAACACAGCGGGTTTGTGTTTATTGTTATTTTATATAAAAAAAAATCACAATTATATTTTTTTACATGGTATTATAATAAAAGTTCCACCGCTGGTGGTGAACGGTGAACGAATGAATGAATTCTGATTTAAACAAGCTCACTGTCACCCACAACAAATTCTTAGTTGCACTAATTTAATGTAATACTAATTTACTTATAATATATAATCTCTAAATCATTATTCTAATTTAAAACCAGATAAGAAAAAAAATCACCTTATAACTTCACTGCACGAAATACAAAAAAAAAACAGCGCGTTTCACTTCAAAACATAAATATCAAGAATAGATATGATTTGATATTTTCAAAAGATAATACTTTATTAAATAGATACGTGAATATCAGAGTTCAGTGTAGAGGCATTTGTTAGTAAGCACCTTCATGAACTAAATAAAACGTACATCTGTTCGTAATTATTACCACTTGCATTAATGAAAACGTATTAATTCATTTGAGTTAATGGAATTAAATTTACACGTCATAAACATGTGGAAAAGAATTTCAAAAGTATGTATAATAGAATCACGTAAAATAGCCTAATGGTTGAAACTTGCCCTCTCAATCAGAAGGCCCGAAGTTCAAACCCAGGCACGCACCACTGATTTATGTGCGTATTAGAAACTAGTAATCACTGCTTTTCGGTGATAGAAAACATTGTGAGGAAACCTACACACCCGAGAGTCGTTAAAAAAAAGTTCTCAGAGGTGTGTCAAGTCCATCAATTCGCACTTGGCCCGCGCGGTGAACTATCGGTTAAAACTCTTTCATTCCGAGAAAAGGCCCGTGCCCAACAGTGCGACAATAATGGCTTGACGATAGCTGACAGATGTACATGGGCAACAGTGAACGTTTATAATCAGAACTGCATGCTCATTTGCTACTTCAATCATATAAAACTTATATTGAATTTTTTTTTATTTGACTGAAGTAGCAAACGAGCATGCAGTCCACCTGATGGTAAGAGTGGTCACTGCCGCCCATGAACATCTGTAATCAACTTCATACAGAATATAGGTTCCATCTGAAGTGAATCACAGATGCGTTGCTACTCCCGAGGACTATGATGGTCGCCTCATGTGAAAATGTGCCGGCAACCACACCCTTCTATCTAAACGCAAGAAATGCTTCGCGCTAGAAATAGGTGTGGCGGTGGTGGTCTCCGGTCGAACTACATTGGGTATACCACCTGGTAAATGATATTATCGAAGTGTTTCAAAAAATCTAAAGCACCAACCATATAGATATTCCAATTTCCATGCCGAAATTTTTATGCTAATCCATTTAGAGTTGTGACAAACTCAGCTAACGGATACAAAACTTTTCATGTCGAATAAATCCGTAATGTGTCCTTAGTTATATCAACTTCAAAGCATTACCGTAACAAATAGGCATGCACGAGCTACCAAGGGTAGGTAATCAATTACGGTCTCGGGGGGTGTTCAATCAAATCTGGGGATGTCGACTAGAGGCTGTTTGGGATTGTTTTGGACAATGAATATGGCGGGAACCCGTTGATAGATTACTTATTTGTGAGGTAAACGCGCTTAATGACCGACCAGGAATACTAAATGAGAGAGGTAAAGATTTTTACCACTATTCATCACACTTTCATCACAAACACATGTATTTAGAGCAGTGATAGCCTAATAGTCCGAGGTTCAAACCCACTGATTTTTCTAAAATTATGTGCGTATTAGAAATTAATTATCATTGCTTTTGGGTGAAGGAAAACATCGTGAGGAAACCTACACAACCGAGAGTTCTTTAAAAAAAGTGTTATAAAGTTTGTACTTTAACAGATTTATTCGATTCAAAGCTAATCTTATAAGAACAGAAGTATAACCTCGATGCATCTCCGTCTGTGTGCGTGTGGCACGCAAGACATAAAAAAGTATCTATGAAACGATAAGATGCAAGTAGCACGCATGTGCGGGGAACACGCTTGCGTGCTTACACTCGCGTGACAGGAAAAATACTAATAATTTCGCTTTTGATGGTGTCAATGTACAGCTACTTATGAGGGTTGTAATAATATGTAAAATGCTTAAATCTTACCTTATCTATTTAAATGCCATTATTATTCAACCTAAATAATTATATTACTTGAGTTAGTGAAATGAATAAAAAAGTTACTCTACAAATTATATAGGTAAGTACCTATATAAATATATTTGTATTATTATTCATTAAAAACAAACATCCTATAGCTGAAATTACTTAATTTCAGCTATAGGATATTTTATAATTAAATTTTAATACACATTTCCGAGAAACTAAAACAGCTTATAAAATGAATGTGATTTTAATTAAATGCCATGTTGTATACTAAAACATGTATAAGATATAATGCACATCGCACAATTTGCAGTTAAATTCACCGCCGGGAAATCATGCCTAAGTTTCATCATAGTCAATAACGTGTATCATAGCCGCCTAATATTACAATAAAATTCTACCAGTAATTAAAATGGATACTTAGAAATGATTTTAAACTAATATTACGGAAAGTAATCCATTTTAATACAGGCATATTGCTAGTTGGTGCCTATCGGTTACCTAATAAATTGTTTACTATATATTACAATAAGATAGCTAAAGTAGGCTATATTATACATTATAGTTTACGATAAACTATAATGTATAATATAATATTAATAGGTTAAGTTAAATACGATATTTAACTTAATCTAATTAAACATAAATTATAAACTTGAAGAAAATATACAAATATATTGTACGTATAAGATACATTTGTTTTTTATCTGATTAAAGTAGCAAACAAGCATGCAGTCCTTGATGGCAAATTGTCACTGCCGCTCATGGACATCTGTCAGCAACTTCAAATAGAACATGGGTTTTATCTGAAGTCATTCAATGTGTTGTTACTCCCTAATGTCTACTCTACGACTAAAAAGGTCACATTATCTAAAAATGTGCCAGCAACCACACCCTTCCATCAAAATGCAATGCTTCATTCTAGAAGTAACTGTTGTACCTACCCAATCGAACTGCACTTATACAACATTGGCCTTCGAGAGTAGCAACGCATCTTTTTTTTTTTATTTGACTGAAGTAGCAAATGAGCATGCAGTCCACCTGATGGTAAGTGGTCACTGCCGCCCATGGACATCTGTAATCAACTTCATACAGAACATGGGTTCCATCTGAAGTCAATCACAGATGCGTTGCTACTCCCGAGAACTATGATGGTCGCCTCATTCTATTGAAACGCAAGAAATGCTTCACGATAGAAATAGGTCTGGCGGTGGTACTTCCCCGGTCGAACTATACTGGTTCTACCACCTTGGCATCTGTGATTAACGTCGCATGTAACCCTTGGATTAGTTTTTTACAGAAATTAATGGCTGTGACCACTTTCCGTTTTCTACTTCAATATTACAAAAAATATCAGTTATACTTACATAAGTCTACCTCCAATGTAACGTAAACGGCCCACGCTCGAACCTACTCCATATTCATCGACGTTGTTGATAACGAGCGGTGATATTTGACTTCAATTTTAGGGTCAACGAGACCGAATAAATGGAGAACTTTCAGAGGACTTTAAATATTTGAATTGAAATAGTTTGGCCATAGCGGAAGTTTTCGGAAATCTTATTCTAATAAAATAAATGTGGATGTAAGTTTGTTTGTTACGCTTTCACGCCAAAACTCTCTCGTCAACCCATTATTGTCCCATTATTGGCACAGGTCTTCTCTCAGAATGAGAGAGTTTAGGCCATGGCCCATCGCGCTGGCCAAGTACGAATTTGTGGACTTCACACACCTCCGAGAACTTTTTAAACAACTCTCGGGTGTGTATGATAATAAGTGATAATTAATTTCTAATACGCACATAATTTTATGAAAAATCAGTGGTACGAGCCTGGGTTTGAACCTTGGACATCCCGATCGAGAGGGCAAGTTTCAACCATTACGCCATCACAGCTCACGCTAAAACTACGCAGCCGATTATTATAAAACTTAGTGTACATATTTTTAGAGGTATTAGACAAAACACATAGGATAGTTTTTAGTAATAAACATGTATATTTAGTTTTATTGAAATTACCTTTCGTATTTATTCAAGGGGTTCAACGCGAACGATTCGGCAGGTAGAAGCTAGTTAATACTATAAATGTATATTTGTTTGTTACGCTTACCAATATTTCTCTAATCAAGTCCAAATACAAAAAATATTCTACAAAGTCAATCAAATGCATTACAAGTTGGTGATTAAGTTGAAAAGTTTTACTTGTTCAGCGCCTCGTTGTACCTATATTCGATCTGGCATTACTGAAGGGACTCCAGCACCGCCCAGGTCTCGATAGAATCGAAAGCTTTCTCATAGTCCACATAAGCAACACATAACGGCAGATTATACTCCTCGGTCTTCTGTATAATCTGCCGCAGCGTGTGTACGTGGTCCATGGTGCTGTAGTCTTTTCGAAAACTGGCTTATTCGGGAGGCTGTAAGTCGTCAAGTACTCACGTCATTCTATTTATGATTTTTTTGTCAATATTGCTGTTAAAAATTCAGAGAACTATAGAAAAAACTACTTTCAACTAGTTTCTATTTAACCCTTACTCATAATGTCTAGTATTCTTGCATATAGAAAAAAATGTAAACATGGGTAGAATTTTTGTTTGACACCAGTTTGACATAGACCATAGAGGATATAAACACTATGTTTATCATAGACATACGTACAGCCTTCCGAGTTGCGTTCGGAAATGGTCCGGACTGAAAATCAGTGCCGGGGTTTAACCTCAGCTTTTGCTGAGCTCCGGAACCTTTTTCATGGGCTTTTGCTGCAGCACTTTATATTTTATATTAGATTAATTATTTTTATTATTATTATTGTTGTATCTTCATTTTGTATTGTTAGTTTTATTTGTTATGTTTTTTTTTTCTTGTGTTGTGTCTTAAGCTGTGGAATAAATGTGTTATCTATCTATCTAAAAAACCCGCGTAACTTTGTAACGGAAATTTAAGCTAATCAAAGCCTAACCTGAGCTATATTCTTCAAAGTTTTTGATAAAGCCAACTAATATTTATAAACGTCACACATAAATCTCTAATCAATAAAAATAGTATCACTGCATATAATTGTTATTATTTGTATGTTATTCTTTGTTGATCCATTTTAAAAATATTTTTACAGCCTTTTGAAGTACTTTCCTAATTGGTCCGGACTGAAAATCAGTGCCGTGGCGTCCCCACAGCTCTAAATGCCGTAGCCGTTTTCATGTACTTGTGCTGCAGCACATGACAATATTAGTCTCTCTTCGTCTATTATTTTTTGTTATATGTGCCTTTTTATGTTTAGTTTGTATTGGTATTATGATTAGGTCGTTAGTACTGCTATTAAGCTTAGATTTTAATTAACTTTCTATGTATCTGTCTTGTGTTGAATGTACTATGTCATGGAATAAATATTTTATCTATCTATCTATCTATCTATCTGTCTGTCTATCTACTTATCTATCTATCTATCTATCTATCTATCTATCTATCTATCTATCTATCTATCTATGTAATCAAGTTCATACAACAGATATTATACATAAACGCAATCAAATGCATTACAACTTGGCGACTAAGTTGAAAAGCTTCGTTTTTCCTGCCTGGAACTAGGACACGGTACGCGACGACACAATTAGTTCATTGTAACGGAAATTTGCACTAACCAAAGCCCAACCTGAGCCATACGGCGTTGTTAATAATGTCTGCTAATATTTCACTTTAACGTTACATAACGTCACGTTACTAGAGACTTAAGATCCTAATATTCATTTGTTCCGGTTTAACATACACTGGTTCTACCACCTTGAAAACTCTTGAAAATACATTTTTTTTTATCTGAATAGAGAAGCAAAGGAGCGTCCATCTGATGGTAAGTGGTCACTGCCGCCCATGGACGTCTGTAATCAACTACATCGAACCCTGGACCCACTGCGTGTCAGATCGGCATGGTAACCGCACCGCCGCGCGGGTCGTCAAATAGACAATTGTTTGCAATAAAAAAACTTAAGCGTAACTCTTATACAAATAAACGGCTATCCAAAGATTCGTTGTCAACCCATTATTGTCCCACTGCTGGGCACGGGTCTTCTCTCAGTATGAGAGAGTTTTAGGCCATAGTCCACCGCGCTGGCCAAGTGCGAATTGGTGGACTTCACACACCTCCGAAAACTTTTTTTTTAAAGAACTCTCGGGTGTGTAGGTTTCCTTACGATGTTTTCCTTCACCGAAAAGCAGTGATAATTAATTTATAATACGCACATGAATCAGTGGTGCATGCCTGGGTTTGAACCTCGGACCTCCCGATCGAGAGGGCAAGTTTCAACCATTAGGCTATCACTGCTCTGTCCAAAGATTATTTAAGGGGAAATGAAAATAGAAGTTGATAGAAATAAATGTAAAGATTCCCAAGAAGCGAAGACAGGTCAAGAGCCAAATAAATTGAGATGGATGAGCCTGAAGCGCGATACATAATAAAATGTAATTGTCTATCTGTCTTCTGTATATCCGTTTATTTCTAGATGCACACTGTATTTGTTTATTATTCCGAGGTATTTTTATTTTTTGTATTGCAAACAAGTAATATTGTTAAATTATTTAAAAAATAAAAAAAACGTCCGGTAATCGGAGACTGCCGCTTTAAAGCATTTTTTTTATCAACTTATGTATTTTCTTCAACATAGCATTTTTTTTATCAACCTATGCAATTATAATTATTTTTTTATCTATGCCGTTTTTTTTTTTGATTTAATATAAGTTTTTCTCTTTTATACTATATACTTTCTCACAAATACGTGTTTATATTTTCGTCCGATTTTCAAGCAGCTCATCTCGATCCGTGCGAGCTTCGTACTGTCGTACCATATACACGTTAAGTGAGTGCTTGGCCGCGCTACATGGTAGGCGGAGTGAGGGTGTTAGGTTTTTTTCATATAATATACAGCCGCTCGAAGTAATTTCGAAGGTATATCTCGAATGTTTTTAACCCTGAGGAGCAGGTTTATGAAGGAACTATAGTTATGTATGGCTAGAATGAATAAATCTCGTACTACAGACTTATACATTCTCTCTCGCAACCCATTATTGTCCCACTGCTGGGTCTTCTCTCAGGTGTTCAGAATGAGAGAGTTTAGGCCATAGTCTGCTGCGCTGACCAAGCGCAAATTGGTGGACTTTACACACCTCCGAGAACTTTTTTTCTTAAAGAACTCTCGGGTGTATAGGTTTCTTCACGATATTGTCCTTCATCGAAAAGCAGTGTTAATAAATTTCTAACACGCACATAATTTTAGAAACGGACCTCCCGATCGAGAGGGCAGGTTTCAACCATTAGGCTATCGCTGCTCTAGTTCATTATAGCCATGCTTAATTATTATGAGAAATAGGCACAGTATATGATCCCGGAACGTTCAAACTCAAACAACTCATAACACATTAATTTTGTTACAACCACAACACAGCATCCAATTAATGATCTTCATCGAACCAAAAGAGTTTGAAGCAATTAATGAACATTAATTGGTACTCGTTAACACCTTTCAACACGAATTGGTTAATACGAAGCAGTAACTCACGATTGTAATATTTCGTTACCAGAAGTTATTTAAAAACCAATTAGGCGTGGGAATGGCCCAATTGGTTGAAACAACCATATAATTATGTCAAACAACTTTTCAATTATTTGTAACAACAAGCAATTAATCGTACGTAATGTTTCCGCGTTTTCCTTCGTATATGGAAAACTTTATTAATTCATGTTTAAATTCGTTAATTAACAGAAATACAAAACAAAGATGAATGGAACATAAAGTGCTCGCAATTAACCTATAACCAAAACCAATGGGTTTCTATACATTTTTTCTGCTCTCGAGGGGTGAAACCTTCAAAAGGTACCCGCCGCCGTAGGAGAAACGCAGGGTTGTGAGATTTTCACCACACTAAAACCCCCCGGTAGCCGACCTCGGCGCTACAAAGAAGCCCCCGGGGTACCCAAAGGAACGCAACCGGAATCCTCTGAGCGCGTTGCCCCATCGGGGTCCTCTCAGATGGGCGGCTGGGCCCACCGCTCCGCCTAGTCTATACGACGATATGCGACCTCACATATCGCCTGGCTGGATGGTTCAAGCTTCCACTCTAGCCGCCCGCAACCCCGGAAGCCCCTTTTAGTCGCCTCTTACGACAGGCAGGGGATACAGTAGCCCTATTCTGATCCCGGAACTACAGGGACAGGGTTTCTAGACATATCAGTTTCTATTTAAAAACAAATTACAATATTGTACAAAAGTCTAGTGTTGCTTATAATGGAAAACGTTCCATACTTATTAAATAGGTTTCTATTCTAGACCGAAAATTGAAAAGACTCTAAAGTAAAAAATTCTAATATTACTCATTTTCAATTGTCCAAAGTATCTCTTTTGCAAATATATGCGAAGGGCAGCCACACGGAACTTTCATTTTTATTAAATATCTAGATAACATTGAATAAAAGGGCTTAATGCTATCTATAATTATAAATACATGAAGCAAAAACTTGGGATTCGTAAATTTAGCACGGAAATAGAGAAGGAATACCAAGTGCTAATAAATTTCTTCAAATAATGTATAAAACATACATGCTTCCTCCTGAGGTATTCCCGGAGCGCTATGACATGGGGTTCTTCAAGAAAGGTGCGAAAAGAGCTCTCCTTCACAGCCGGCGATGCATTAGCGACTCCTCTGGTGTTGCGAATGTCCATAGGCGACGGTGACTACTTTCCATCAGGTAGCCCGTCTGCCTTATCGTTAGGTTAAAGTATAAAAAAAACATACAATCAATTAAAAACATATTACACACACTACCGTACATTTGAGATAAACATATTAATAAGAAAAAAATAAAACATTTCTTACTATGAAAACACATAACGTCAAAAATGTCTAATGTTTTTGTCAAAATACCCGTAATTACTTAAAAGCAGCTTAGTAAATTGAACATCTTTTCACCTTTCGGGTATTGAATTTGGGAAATATTCAAGCTACTTTGGACAATAACAAATTTAGTTTTTGAGTTGAATTTTGGTTGAATTTCGACCGTTGCAATAGGTGAGGTGAAATGAAATGAAATGTCTTTATTTTGCATAGGCCTTCGGGGGCGCTTACAAATTGTCAGTTACATATATATATATTTTTTTACACTACCACCGGATCGGAACACGACCTAAACTGAGAAGATCCGGCAAGAAACTCAGTGGGTTTGTCTTTTTTCTTTGTATATCTTTTTTTTTTTTTATTTGCCATCTTGTTTTTACATGGGTAACAAAACATAGTAAGGTGAGTGATATAGTAAGGATTATGTCACTTTCATATGAGGGAACCATCGTGATCCTTCAGAGTAGTAACACATCTGTGATTGGCTTTTATAAAATCCTTATGAAAATTGCTTACAAATGTCCACGGGCGGCAGTGATCGCTTTTGCATTTTCGTTTGCTATTTCGCTCTTGTGAAAAAAAGGAGACACAATTCCGGAAATTATCAGTACTTTAAATAGATGTCTAACGTGTATGTGTGTAACGTGTCTAACTAAAATGTTAGAAACTTATACCACTGAGCTACAGATGTTTCAAGTTTTAAATGTGCCAAATTTAATTTCCATGTTACGTATGTGACAGTTGTACACGCTGTATCTATGTAGTATACCATACAACAAAGAATTTATTCTATGTGAAGCTGGAGAGATGTCCAGAATTGGCATTATCATCAGGTAGTCAGCATGCTCGTTTGCTATTACAAAAAAGTAAACGTATGAGTTTAGACTAACATTATTGCGGAATTGATATATTAACATACATTATCCAGGTTGATCTCCCACTAGTGCTTGTCAACGGTTCCTCCTCACCACATTTTCACCGTAACCACGATCCATGTAACACGAAATATCGGCAAAAAGAATTCTTAAAGAATTCAAAAACCGCATATTGCGAGTACCCGTTAGTTATTAAAAAGTAAACGTAATCACCTGCACCTTTTTCTACCTACATACGCATAAGTAGCTACTTACACTAGCTACTTACGTTTCGATAGCAATAATAAAGTAGCGTAGCGTTATTAAAAGTTTCGACAGCCGCCAATTAAGCTTTCCGAGCCGAATTGCCCCATCAAAAACTCGTAACGACTTCTCACTATAAACAATTTTCTGTATTTATAGCTTTCTCGATAGTTCGACTTATCAAAGTTTTATAAGGGAAAGGCGAGTAGATACCGTATGGTGTTTTTAAATGTCAGTAGAATTCCTAAAATAGTGAGTATAAGGTCATTTGGTACGTGAGCATCGTCCCTGTAGTTCTGGGATTAGAACAGGGCTACGGTATCTCCTGTCTGTCGTAAAAGGCGACTAAAATGGGGTTCCAGGGTTGCGTGCGGCTATTCCATCCTTCACCTTCCATCGAAACGCAAGGAATGCTTCACGCTAGAAATAGGTGTGGCGGTGGTACTTCCCCGGTCGAACTACACTGATTTTACCACCTTCAAACCAACCAGTGTATTTCGACCGGAGAGGTATCACCGCCACACTTATTTCTAGCTTGAAGCAGTTCTCACGTTTCTGTGGAAGGGTATGGGTCCTGCATACTTTTATATCACGCGATGATCTAAGTCCTCAAAAGTACTAGCAATTGCTTATATAGAATATGGATTTTATCTCAAGTCAATGCATGGGCGGCAGTAACCACGATGCATCAGGTGGACTACATGCTTGTTTGCTTCTTCAATGTCATAAAAAATACTTTTGCATTAAATAACCGATATTCTATTTACATTTGTGTACTTAACTTTTCTGTAGCAAACAAAATACTTAACAATCAGAATAATCGAGGCGGTGACCATTGCAAATAACAATGACCATTTACAGGACCGTTAACGGTAATGTAAGATTTCGGACGGCCTTATCGCCGGTCTTTAATTTGGCAACGAAAGTCTACTTGAGCAATGTAAATAAATTTATTCAACATGATTATTCTATCTAACAATTAAAACACAATTTAAGGGTTGATAATGATGATAATGATTGTTGGGCCTATTCTGTATTATATTAAGTATTCATCATTTGAAAACGAACAATGATATTATGTGTAAAACGTGCGGCACTCGGGAACTGTCGAGGTAAAGCTATTGCATAGCACTTTTTATCAACTCATGCAATTATAATTATTTATTCATGTAGTATTTTTTGATACTACCTATATACTTTCTCACAAACAGCTGCTCACATATTTGTCCAACTTCCGAGCAGTTCATCTCAATCCGTGCCAGTTTTGTACTGTCGTACCATATACATACACGTTAAGCGAATGATCGGCCGCGCTACATGGTAGGCGGATTGGAGGTGTTAGGTTTTTCGTTACGGAATTTCTTGATTCGGTCGCCGCAATCAAAGCTCGCGATAAAAGCTATGCAATAGCTTAAAAACTAGATAGTGTGTCTGTTTGTTACTCAGTTTGTTATGATTATAGGTGGTAGAACTAGTGTCGTTCGCCAGGGGAAGTACCACCTAGCAGTTTTTGCATTTCGATGGTAGGGTGTGGTTGCCGGCACACTTTTATATGAGGCGATGATTAACTTCAGATGGAACCCCATGTTCTGTATAAAGTTGCTTACAGATGTCCATGAGCGGCACTGACCACTGATCATCAGGTGGACTGCGAGCTCGTTTGCTACTTCAGTCAAATAAAAAAAAAACATTCCGTTACGAATCTGAAAGATTTATAGCTTAATATTTTGTATAAAGTAGGCAGACAGGCAGACAAAAAAAGGTACCCCCTGATAACTAAATTGGAGCCGCTTTGATAAATTTATCTGCCTTACTTCAAAGCAGAATAGAGCAAAGCTAAATCTGTTATTAAAAGAAGGTTGAGGTAGTGCCGTCGGAGACAAACTACAAAACCTTTTTCTTTCTTAAAATTGTAAATTACAATAAACATTGAAAGTAAATGGAATCATTATAAAAATAAAGTTAAATAATTGATTGATTGATCGATCAATTGATTGAATAATTGATCAATTCAATTAGAAAAGTTACATTTTATGTTCAAGTATTTTAATATTATTTATTAACCAAATGCTGTAAATTATTCATTGAATTTTAATTATACCGGACGGAGACAACGAAATATTATGCTTAATTTTGACGATAATTAATAGTAAAGTGTCGATTTTTTCTTAAATAAAAGAATGATACAAATGCATCTTGCAAAAACATTAACGTAAAATCTTGTCGCTGGTTATGCAATTTCACTTACATCAATAAACATCTTAATTGAATATTACAAGTCATCAGATCAACTAAACAGTAGTAAATTACAGAAACTCAGAAATTAACTATCACTTCAAAGTGAAGGAAAACATGACGAGGATATTTACACCCAAGACTTCCTTAAAAGCTTCTCAAGGGTCTGTTGAATCTACCAGTTTGCGCTTGGCCTACACATATATAAATATAAACTATGGCCTGAAAATGGAGCCCCATGCCCAGCAGTGACCCTATAATGCTTTGACGAGAATATAACATGAATGAAAAAATATGTCATCAATTCATTTAACTTCTTTCGTCTTAGCTCGGGTACTAATTAATTTGTAGTCATTTTTATAATTGTTTTAAATATGAAAACATTTATTATTAATCATTACTTCATTCCATAAAAGCCGAGCTACGAATACTAATTAATAATTAATGAGAACGTTAATGATAAAATAATATTTAAGAATTCATAAAGAATTGATTAATTCACTCTAAAATTTTTATAATATTATTTTCCGTCGATTTTAAATAAACCGTTGAAATTGATAACCTTTTATTAAAAACAAGATACGTTAAGAATACAAGAACCAACCGGCACTACAATTTACCTCTTAAATCCTAATATATACCTGCACATAAAAACGTGTAAAAAAATTAAAAAAAAACTTACGTCACAACATAAAAAATCCCAAATCACACACAAGCACATGCACAACACCGTCACAGCACAGTTTCAAACGGCCGAGACACCACGCGCGCACCGAGTCCGCCCTCCGACTGGCGGGGAAGCCCGCCCGCCCGAGCCCGCTAATAATATTTGGCGTAGCGTAAATCGGTTTTACATTTTATTTATTTTATTCAATCGAATTATCCCTGTCCTTATTGGTATTGTTAGGCTAAATGTGTTTTTTTGTCTGCTCAACAACACGTTGCAAAAATCCTGAGTTATTTTTTCAAATTATTCCCTGTGCCTTATTGTGCGGGTGAATTGCGTGAATTTGGAATTCACATTAAATATTGAAAATATGGGAATATTTATATATTAATAAAAAATAAAATAAAATTAAGAAATAATTTTATGTGAGTGTTTTTAGGTAAAACTAATTCGTCCGGCATAACCCAGCTGTTTCCCCGGGCGGCTATCGGGTATCCATGAGGATTTTCTCGTCAACCCATTATTGTTCCACTGCTGGGCACGGGTCTTCTCTCGGAATGAGAGTGTAGGCCATAGCCTATCGCGCTGGCTAAATGCGAATTGGTCTTCAAAAAAATATAGTGATGACATATTTACTGGTAAATATACTTTCAACGATATATATAAAAATGCACTTCGGATAAAAACAATGCTATTATTTTGAAAACGAGTACCAAAAAACCTGGCAACCTACATTTCTGAATCTTGGATGTTATTCCACAACAAATGTATGTTATCATGGTTAATTATGTTATTTCATACCAAAATAAATTAAATTTAAGAGGGACGTCCAAGATTTAAATAAAACATAAACTCAAATCAAGTGTTCCTTTTTAGCATTATAATTGAATTTCCTTCCGAATAAAGTATATTACTTCTATTAACTTTAAAATGTGATTGTTATTTCATTTATTGAAAATTAAATGGCATAACATAATTAAAGTATAGTATGTTATTATTAATTATACGTCCATTAAACTGATTGTATATTTTTATTATCTATTAGTATTTTTTTGTTTATTTTTTATTATTATTTTTATGTTTCTACGTTTAAATTTTCTTCCATTTTGGGGTAATAACCAATGCCGCGGGCTGGAGGCCAAACGACGATTGGGTAGTTTAAATGTAATATTTTTTATTATTATTTTATTATATTATATTGATGATAAGTGGTTTCTGCTACCTATGGACATTTGTAAGCGATACTTCAATTCATTTTAATTTATGGTAGCATCATGTAACTACGAAACTACCCCGATAACAAATCACAACAACCCAGTTTTAAAGATTATCTGTTTGTTTTATTTTAGCGGGCTAATCTTCGAATCAACTGAAACGTTTTTTATACTTTTTATCTTGTGCAAATAAGCGACTGAGCTTACAAAATTGGATTATTTTGAGACTAGAGATGGTCCCGCATTTTACCTTTTTGTTTAACAAAAGCATACCGACTACTTTCTAGTTAATGTAAAAAATATAGAATGAAATAATTGTAGTGTCGGCAGGATCAAAATTCGGTATTCGGTATTCGGTATTCGGAGAAATCTTCTAAATGTTATATTAACATTTAAAACTAGATATGAGCAACAGTTTTACCAGTAATCTGGGGGCACGGCAGTGCCCCCAGATTACGTACGCCAAGTCGAGTATAATTTTACATCTTCTAAACTTTTGATTGAGGTACAACTATACATACGTATTGGTGGTCGTTTAAATTTATTTCGGTACTTTCAGTTTAAACAAATAGACTAAAGTTGTAAAATACAGATTTGCATGTTATTACATACATATTCTCATTCCTCCAAGCTATATTTTTATTTTATTTTTTTATTTATAAGTTTTTGTACACAGTGACATAATAATGAACAAATTTAAAATACAAAGCACAAAGGGCTACTTATTCCACTTTTTGTAAATAGATGCGATGTGCAGACCTGAAACTTTTGTTTTAAATACTTTGTATGGCAAAATGGTGTGGCAAAGTATGGCAAAACAAATAAAACGTCTACAGCATCACATTGTTGTATGAAGTTTACCCATTCACACTTGACTAAGAGGCTAAGAAAAAAATATAAAAGTCATTGTGAGAGGCAATGCATTGGCGATTGCTCTAGTGTTGCGAATGTCCATAGGCGACGGTGACTACTTTCCATCAGGTATCCCGTCTGCCTTATCGTTAGATTAAATTATAAAAAAAAACACGTGCCCAGCAGCGAGACAAAAATTAGTTCACGATTGAAGTACGAAACTATATCACGTAGTAGGATCGGTAGTTACATGGGGAAACAGGGGAGTTGCTAAAGATACTCGCAGACGTGTTCCGGGCTGAATGATAAATGCCTCCCCTTAACGATAAGCACAGGGGTTGTTTAGATAATGCTGACATGTCTTTAAGCAAGGCTAATGCATGTCTTTTAGCTGAGCTGTAATATACAAAACAATTTAAGTAAATTACGGATAAGGTTTTGCTCGTGGCTTTCGCGATGTGGGATGAGCGCACTGTCACAATTTAATGCTCAGATGGTCCCAGGTTCGATCCCCAAGATAAATTCACTGTTTAGAGAATTATTTATTTAAACATCTTACAGTTAAAGAAATGTCTTCATTTGAACTTTTAAATGATGTCATCCATTTAACCATCTTGAAGCGTAATCTTATTTCCGATAGGTCACGCAGGTACTTTAAATTTGGTCAGATACATTTTTTTTGCAACACTGGATCGAAACAAGACCTCAGGATGATGTAAGAAAAAAATTGGCAAAAAATAAATTTGGTGATTATTTTTGTCCTTGGAACTACAATAAAAATCTATTTATTTATTTATTTATTTATTGAAAGGTCGCCAACATTCTATACACCATTACGTTATAAAGAAAACATAACAAAAAGTAAATGCTAGAACAATTATAGGCAACGACAGCATGAACATAAGACATAAAAATTACATTAAAATAAAATTGAATCTAAATAAATGACAGAAAAATAAATATAATTTATGACATTCAATCAAAATGGAATAGAAATTTTAATACACAAAAACATTAAAAGATAGCATTCAAGAAAAATAAGATAAAAAGAGATCCAAAAATTAAATAACAATAAAATAAAATCAGGTGTTCTTAGAGATTGCAAATAGTTTATTTTTAAGGCTATGTGTGGTGTCCAAAAAAAGATCAAGTTCTATGGTTTTTGCGGCTCTGTTGTATTCTCTAATAATATGTTAAGAGGAGAATTTTGTACCAAATTAGAGTTACATGGTAAATCTTTAATAATATTGAATGTGGACTTTCTAGAAATCTTGATGGAAAAATTTAAAGATGTTAATAGTTCTGACACGTCCAATGAGCCATTTGCAAGCTTAAAAAGAAACGCCATGTCCAGCATGCGTCTTCGATCCTTTAATGTATGCATTTTGAAAAAACTTAATCTGTCGTTATAAGAGGAAATTTTACTAGCCATATTACAGGAGTAAATTAGGTACCACAGAAAACGTCTCTGTACACTTTCAATTCGTTTAATATATATGTCATAATATGGGTTCCAGGCAACGCTTCCGTATTCCAAACCCGCTGCAAACAAAAGAGTTATATAAAAGAGTTATATTTATTATTTGTATAATGATGTGGGAAACAAGACTGGTGGACTGCATTCTGATGGTAAGTGGCCACCTCAACCTTAGACAACATGCGTGGCTAACAGATACGTTGCTACCCATGAGGTCTAAATTGATACATCTCGGGTAAATATGTCTTTCTTACCCTTCAGACTGGAGAAAAACATACACACACTTTCTACACTCACAGCCCCACAACAGGATTTTATCCAGTGTCGTGGGTACCATGGACCACCATAGGTACCACCATGGGTACCATACACGAGGTGAATCCGGAACCCATTGCGCGTCAGACTGGTATGGTAACCACTCCGCCACGCGGCAAACATCACGGAAAACAGCAGCACATAACATTGCTGTTACTAGACAGAAATTTTTGGTGGCTGTAGTGCGTCTTCTATATAACTAGTAGAACTGTGAATATGAGTGTTGTTTTTTTATTTTATTTTATCTGATTGAAGTAGCAAACGAGCATGCAGTCCACCTGATGGTAAGTGGTCACTGCCAGCCATGGACATCTGTAATCAACTTCATACAGAACATGGTTTCCATCTGAAGTCAATCACAGATGCGTTGACTTTTTGAGTTTGAGAAGACTATGATGGTCGCCTCACGTGAAAGTTTGCCGGCAACCACACCCTTCTATCGAAACGCAAGAAATGCTTCACGCTAGAAATAGGTGTGGCGGTGGTACTTCCCTGGTCGAACTACAGTGGTTCTACCACCTTGAAAATGGTATGATAAGAAAGACAAATTTAAAAGAGATGTCAACTTGGCAGTAGCAAAGCGTCAGCTAGACAGGGTTTTAATTGTATCTGATATTGATTCCAGTTGTCTAAAGGCATTAGTTGCTTCTTGACGTTTAAATAGCCTACGGTTTTGTATTACTTACCTAACAATGTTCTAGCGCTAACATTAATAACATATTAGGAAACATTTTATTATGTTACCAAGTGGATGTTTGTTTAACACGAGTAACAAAGTTACACAAACTCGCTCTGCGTATGAATGTGTCCTGTTGCAACTGAAATATGATCCGGGGATGTTCCGGGGGCGGATGTACGACACAACTTCTAGCGAATGTTAGTGATAATAATGTTTTGCTCTTGTACTAAGTAAATAATCTATTTTCTAGTGTCTCTTATGGAAAAAGGAGATTTTTCTCTTTTTGTATGCTTGATTTTCTCCCCTTCTCTTTATTTCATATCATTTACATCCTTTTGTCTTATTTTTTTAAAACTGTTTCCTTATTTATTTTACCTTGATATTATCGTTTCTCTTTCCTTCTCTGTTTTTGTCTTTATAACTCTTTTTATCTATCTCACTCTCTTTCCGTTCATTTGAACTTAATCCTTTCCTTTTTTTGAGTCTTTCTTTATTTCTTCTCCCTTAGTATTATGGTTTCTAGCATTATCTCCGTCTCTTTGTCTTCATCACCCTCCTTTTATCCATGTATTTCCTTCATTTTGCTCCTATGCATGTATATCTTTCTTATTTTACTTATCTCTTATCCTTTGACTATTTTTTCGTATCTTCTGCGCCGTTTATTATTCGCTCTCTCCTTATTCTCTCTCTATCCCCTGTTTTTATGGTTACGCGGATAAACAGTTATTAAAAGAAGTAAACACTTGTTTTAAGATGCTAGTAGATTATTTGAATTGGAAAAGGTGTGGATCTACTGGAAAGGTGCAACCGGTATACTTAATTCTAATCTAGTCAGCTGCAGCAGACCTTGAACTTCGATTAGAAAATGCGGTTATTGATTACCTTTCGCATTATCTTAGTCCTCGAATGTAGCAACGCACCTGTGAATGACTTAATATAGAATCCTGATTTTATATGAAGATGCTTACAGTTTTTTTCTCTATTTTAATTTAACGATAAGGCAGACGGGATACCTGATGGAAAGTAGTCATCGCCGCCATTGAACATTCGCAACACCAGAGGAGTCCCCAATGCAACGCCGGCTTTGAAGGAGAGCTCTTTTCGCACCTTTCTTGAAGAACTCCATGTCATAGCTCTCCGGGAATACCTTAGGAGGAGCTCATTCCACAACTTGTGCATCCGTGACAAAAACGAGCATGCAAACTGTGTCCTTAAATGGTCATATCCACTTATCTTCAGGTGAACTACATGCTTGTTCGCAACTTCAATTTCAAATAAAAAGTAAGAAACAATGCTCACGTTCAAGACAGAATGTAAGCCGGCGAGCCGTTAAAATGCAATACAGTGCGACAATCCGGCTTGATTACGTATCAAGCGACGCTTTGAGAATAACGCTTGGTGAAAACGTGCTACAACTGTGGGTGGTCTTTGACAATTTCACGTCGAAAAGGTCTTTGACAATTTAGAGGAGCTGTGGCAGTTTAGCATTTTTTTGTTCTCATACTATTTTAGCTTTAAATCGCAATGGCACATCTTTGAAAAAAAAACATGTGTGCGTACAAAGTACACATGTCAGAAGTGAAACTTCTTTGGCGAACTGATTTATAAATCTTGTTTATATTTATACAAATCTAAAACTTTAAATTTCCAAGATGGAAGGGAAAAAGGCGTGATACGACGTTCGCTCTGTCTCACTTTTTCTCTCAATCTTTCTCACTCGCTTGCTCCCTACTCTCACTCCACGGCTAGTTGCTCATGCTACGTTCACCCTGTCTTACTCTCTCTCTATGTAAAAATTTTACCCTCATGCGGCTAAAGAAGTTTCACTTCAAAAGAAGTAACAATCTTGCCTGGTTTCGAAACATTTTGAAGGTAGAACGTTCTGTGGTTTGAGTCCGGAAGCACCACCGTCACAACTTTTTCGTCTAATAATCAGTTTTAGACCATTACTGTGTTCTGATCTGAATGTTAGTGTCTGTAGTTAAATAGAAAAAAATAATCCAAGGTAGCTCCGAGGTAGCAACTGTCTGTGACCAACCAAGGTAAGATGTTTTTTATCCAATTATCATCAGAGATAGACTGGACGCATGTTTGCTACTTCAATATTGAAATAGAAAACTTCAGAAATTCCAGACTTCCAGTTTTAAAGTTCCCTTTTCCCAAAAGTGGGACATGAAACCACGCGCTTGGCGGAGCGGTTACCGGTCTAACGCAATGGGTCCCGGGATCTGAATGATGAGTTTAGTTTCATGTTCATAATAATAATAATAATAATAATAATTCATTTATTGCATTATTACAGGTATAATAGTTATTATAATTCATTAAAATTCCTCTGTAATATACCTATTAGAGGTGTGCAAATTAGTCATAATTTAAATAGTTAATCATATAAAAACATTTAACAATTATTATTACAATAGTCACAATTCAATTATTAGGAGTAATATTTAAAATTATGGTATAAAAACAGGAATAAATAAATTAAATTAAAATGTCAGTCAATATTAAAATATTACAAATACATAGATGTCAGCATATTTTGTCATTCAGATAGTCATTAACATTATAATAACATTTTTTTATCAGCATTGCTTTTAATTTTCTTTTAAAACACGTAGCAGTCATTTCTTTTATGTCATCTGGTAAATGATTAAAAATTTTTGGTCCCATTATGTATACACTATTGCTATAGAACCTTGTTTTAGAATTTGCGTGTGGTAGTACATAAAATTTTTTTCGTGTCTTTCGTAATCTTTTGGTATATTCTATTTCAAACAAAGTCATATTATTCTTAATGAAAACACACACTTCTAGTATATAAAGAGATGGCACCGTTAAAAGATTTAATGCAGTAAATGCCGATTTACAACTGTGTCTTTGACTTACACCTAGTATTGCACGTACACATTTCTTCTGAAGTCTAAATATTTCTGGTTCTGGGTCTGGGTGATTGTGTAGTCGTCTTGTGTGTGTCCATTGCACCCACGACACAGGAGAAAATCCTACTATGGGGCTATGAGTCTAGAAAGCGTGTGTGTGTGAAATAGATCATCTGAAGAGAAAACGCATAACTATAATGGTTTCAAAAATACTCCTCAACAAATAATAAAACGTAAGCCGGCAAATCAAAGTAAAGGGGAAACTATATAACTTAAACTAATTATTTACTTGACGGTAGCTGCAGCGAGACTAAAGAAAAGCCTTTGATATGAGGTCGTGGTGCGCGATAATCCTACAATTGCGGTGAAATCCGTTTGTGAAACGTAAACCAAAGCTTAGGTGAGAAATATTATTTTGGAGTTCTTGTTAACAAAAATTGTTATAAATGTTTAGCTTGCGTATTTTTGTATTTGTTAAGATAATGAAATGAAATATCTTTATTTTGTATAGGCCTACGGGGGCACTTACAAATTGTCAGTTACATTTTTTTTTCTTACACTACCACCGGATCGGAAAACGACCTCAACTGAGAAGATCCGGCAAGAAACTCAGCGGGTTTGTCTTTTTTCTTATTTATATCCATTTTTTTTCTATATAATTATAATCATGATTTTTTACATGGTAATGAAAGTTAGCTCCAGTATCTTGCCTTACTTAATGTTTAATGAAAATAGAGTTGCATATACTTGTAGTTAATAAAAAATGTTAAAACTGTTTTGTTATTTTTAGGAGTATTTTGAAGGTGGTAAAACAATCGTTCCACCGGGAAAGTACCACCGCCGCACCTATTTCTAGCGTAAAGAAGTTCTTGCGTTTCGCTGGAAGGGTGTGGTTGCCGGCACACTTTTATTTAAGGCGACCATCTCAGTCCTCGGGAGTAACAACGCATCTGTGGTCGACTTCAGATAGAACCCATATTCTATGTGAAGATGCTTACGGGTGTCCATGGGCAGCAGTGATCACTTACCATCAGGTCTCTGCATGCTCGTTTGTTACTTTAATCTTATAAAAAAAAATCTGTGGCTTCACCCGATTTGTACACGTCTACTCGACTACTAGTATTCTATATAACAAAGAGAGGCGTGAGACGTGACGTCAGGATGGTCGAGGAGTCTTCATTACTTTCCTTTCTTGAAGATTTCAAGTAAAACACAGCAGTAAACTTCTTCAATTTATTCACAATTGAGGAGGTCCGATCGCTTCGACGGTTAAACAAGAAATCTTTTTCTACCGGCGTTCGCTCGCCTTTTTATAACAATGTTTGATGGTGTGATAATAACAAATTTATGGAGGGTAAACTAAATTACAATTCTATAAATCATTAAATGTTGGTAATTCAATAAACAATCATTTTTCGATCTTTAAACTAACTAAAATAATTATTATCGGCGACGTGTTTTTCATAAATACGTGGTGTCGCGCCGACATATATGTTTATCTAGGTCATAAACCGTCTTCCCTATAGTTCCAAGATCAGAATAGGACCTTTCCTTTGGAGATTCCGAAGTCCTCCTTGTAGCGCTGAGTAAAAATTCCACATAACCCTGCGTCGCTTCCACGGCGTGGGGTACCTTTTGAAGGTTTCCCTTTCGGGAAAAAAGTAATAGTTACATGTTACATGTTCACACACGTTACGTTATAATTCACAATCCAGTTTTTTTTGGAACGAAGTTCCTTATCGCGCGTTGTGAAAGGGGGCTAGACGGAAAAAAATCTTACGAAAAGTTGTCACGACACTTTTTGGTATAGTAAGCTACTGTAAGCTGTGCGGCCTGCGCATGTTTCTCTGTCTGTCTCTTTCTCTCTCTCTTATAGAAAGCAAGCCAGATATTTTCATTTCTATTTCGCATTGAACAGTGTGGTGTCGCGACGATTATTTTTGTTGAGTGTATACAGGGTTTTTTGTAAATAATAAATAATAAAAAATAATAGTAATAATGAATCCTGACAGTGTTTATTATTTAAAATTTTATTATAATTCCTTCACTAATTAATCGAAAGGAACTTCGTTCCATCCGGGTGTCCCTTGACACCTCTCAAGTTTTTTTCAAGTATTGTTTTTATAAGATGTCATAAACTACAATCCGTCAAGTTTTTTAGTCTATACCGCGTGGAAAGTGACATAGGTACATACATAGACATACATAAATGTGTACATTCACTCAAGATACACTGTCAACTCACCCTCACTCTCAGTTTAACTCGGGTAAATAGATTGTTTTTTTTCATAGAAATCTCGAAAATTCAAAGTTTATTTTTAGATACCATTTTTCTCGTGCCTAAAACCCTCGTAAATACTGTTTTAATCAAGCCTTCTGTCCGTTATTTTATATAATTGTTTACTAGCAATAACGCTTTTACTAACAATTTAATATTCGGATTTATTGCTCAAGACAACAAAAATAAGGACGCCCATTCACCACCTCCTTTGTCCTTTTAAAAAGAAAATCCAGAATTCTGATAATTTAGGTGACGATAAAGGTATCAAGGTCATTAGGTGTTATTCTTTTCAAAGAACCTTTTTACTTTTAAATACCACCTTCAAAAGTAAAAAGGTTCTTTGAAAAGAATAAAGAACCAGTGTAGTTCGACCAGGAAAGTACAACCTCCACACCTACTTCTAGCGTGACGCAGTTCTTGCATTTCATTGGAAGAGTGTAGTTGCCGGTACACTTCTGTATGAGGCGACCTTGACTTCGGATAGAACCCATGTTCTATATGTATAAAGTTGTTTACAGATGTCCATGGGCGGTAGTGATGCATTACCTTTTGGTGGACTGCAGCTCATTTGCTACTTCTATTAGATAAAAAAAAAACTAAATACTTATAATGTAAAAGATACTCTCGAATTTTCGCATGAATTGGTCACCTATATACAATATAGGAGAAAATTCTAGTTTTGACAGCGTTTATGTATTTATATCACCAGACATACAAGAGCAAGAGATAAATGTTAATATTCTTGATGAAACTCGTGAACAACGAAGAACACAAGCCTGTGACATCTCACTTGCCCTCTAAATAAGATGAGGATTATCTTTTGTCCGCCATAGTTGCGTTGCTACCCGAGACCACTAAGTCCAGACTCTCCCGTAACTTGTCATATTTGGTTTGTACTTTAATTTAAAACGGGTCTTACTATGGTACAGACGAAAGTTTATAAGAATGGATGGACGTATATTTTAACTATTTTTACCGCAACCAACTCTTTAACTCAACCTTTCTTTCGTTCTCCAGGGTGAAACCTTCAAAAGTGACATCGTAGGAGCGACGCAGGGTTATGTGGAATTTTAACCGCACTAAAACCCCCCGATGGCCGTCTTCAGCGCTACAAAGAGGAATCCGGGATCTCCAAAGGAACGCAACGGGAGACCTCTGAATGCGTTGCCCCATCAGGCTCCTCCCAGGTGAGCATGTGGACCCACCGCTCCGTCAGGTCTTTACGATAGAATGCGACCACGCATACAGCTGTTCTTTCTGGGGGTCGTCTGATTGAACGGTTCGAGCATCCACTCGAACCGCCCGCTGCCCCGGTAGGCCCATTTAATCGCCTCTTACGACATGCAGGCGATTCCGTAGCCCTACTCTGATCCCGGAACTACATGGACGTTAACATAAACACTACTGTTTGGATTTGGATAAAATTTGGCATACAGATCATAATTTGAATTAACGTATAATATTCTCATCGGCGTAGTATAAACAACTCAAGCAGTCAAAACTGTGGGTACGAGCGAGACACCAACTACTAGAAATACGTTGTTTTTATTCAATATAAGTTGAAATTTTTTACCACTTTATTTAATAGAAGTTCCTACTAACTGTAATTCACTTTATCTATTATACCTAATATAAATCCGTCATAAAACGACCATAAAAAGTACTGAAACTGATTATGGCACAAAAAACCCAATTATTCTATCATTAGACGGTCATTAGGTCCGATGGAGGGTACATTAATTTTACCGAACAAAAAATACGTACCGATATCCAGTTAAGATAAATATTTCGACAATGTTTTTTTATTTATAAAATCTGAACAATATTTTTGTACAATTCCTTTAATAGTAAAACATGCTACGTCGTTATAGCGGTAATTGGGTTTATTGGGTGAATTTGTTGTGTTTTGGAGGTAAAATGTGAACAATTTAGTAATCGTAGTAGTAGGTAGCACTTTTTAGGGCTCCAGTAACCCTTGTCCGTTGTAAAACTCTGCTAAAAGGGGGCTTCTGAGGCGCGCTGCTAAAGAGGCAGCGGTATACGTAGTCACATATTAAGTACCAGAGAGTGCGGTGAACTTCTACGTCTATCAAAATGGAAGGGAGAACTTAACTACAATAATGAGGGATAACATGCTCAGAGGACACCGGTTGCGTTCCTTTGGATATCCCGGAGCCTTCTTCGCAGCTTCGCAGCCACTTACACCGACGGATATTATAGAAAACTTCCTCTCGAATACAAAAAAGGTAACATTAATTTAGACCTACAAACGATTGAGGCCACTATGTAATAAGAGGTCTTTGAAGGAAAATTAACAACTCCAAGAAATCAAATAAAAACATCGAAAAGAATAACACGTGAAGCCAACTCAATTAGTTTACGAAAAAGTCCCAAATTCTCTTTGCCCTTGAGAAATTCAATTTAGGTGTTTCGTTTCTGACGTTTAGAAGAAATACCGGTCTTAAAATTGTTGCTAATAGTTTGCGGTTTTACTGGAAATAAGACCTCAGAGTTGAGAAATTATGTCCTGTTTTGATAAAATGGACCAAATCCAATAATTGTTGAATATTTGACTACATTTCCAACGGGTATTTTTTTCGACAAATCTTTTTATGTTATTTTGTGAGATTGTTTTGTGATCTTTAAAGCTTAATTCGTAATGAAATATCGATTAATAATAGTAAACGGGGAACTAACAGAAGATCGAGTAAAAATAACACTATTTAATTAAATTTTACGGCGTTAAAAGAAGGTACTTATTAAGTTGGTAAATTTTATGTTACAAACTCCCATAGACCATAGTTTTTTTTAAGATTGCATCGACAAAATCAGTCCAACTGATGATATGGGTACATGAGTTCTGCACCCACGGGCATTGGAAAAGAACTTCATATAGAAAAGGAGTTGTATCTGACAATCAACCATGCGTTGCTACTCCCAAGGTTTGAGAAGATCGCCTGATATGAGAATGACCTGGTAACCATATCCTTCCACCAAAACGCAAGAAATGTGTCCTTAAGACTAATTTAAAATGTTTCCATGCGTTGCAATATATATTGTACGTTTACGATTTCGTTTGCGGCCAGACTTTGAAACGTACGCGGAAACGTAAACAGTAATTGATTTGAGAAAACAATACTTGTACTAAGCTTGAAAGTATCAAAACTAAGGTATCTTTAATCAGTAAGTTCTAGACCAATTAAGAACACGTTGACAGAACAAAGTCCAATAACACGCTGCTATTGTTTCCTTTTGAATATACAGGGTGCTATAAAAAGTTTACGGTCGTAACATCTGGTCGGTTTATTATGTGTCGGAGTAGGTTGGGAGATAAAAAAGTGAATGTCATTCTTCGGGCACACAATGGTGGATGTGAACAAAATGACACCTTGAAGTATAAGCATTTTGTGGGTATAAAGTTGGGGTTTTGCGTTAAGTTTAAGCTTTTTTGTGTCTTTATAAACGCTTCTTTGGGTGATGATGCTACTTAAGATGGTTTGAATCTTTAGGTACTCTCTTTACAACGACTCTCTTTACAGGACAACGAATACACAAAAAGCAAGACTCAAAAAGTAATCGAAATTCATTACTTAGATATCTGTTTGGTTCGGGATCGAACCCGAAAATCATTGCCATTCGGACTGGCTTGGTGACCGCTCGGTCATGCGTCAACCGATCTAAAAACAAGACAACAAGTATTTTATGATGATACTGGGTGCCGTTAATGGACTTCTAATAACTGATTAAATTTGCACATACTATGATATTTCTGACTATGAACTGCTCGGGACTAGGCGATAATTTTCAACATAGTTCATTAGTTTTTTTTTTATTTGACTGAAGTAGCAAACGAGCATGCAGTCCACCTGAAGTGGTCACTGCCGCTCATGGACATATGTAACCAACTTCATACACAGAACATGGGTTCTATCTGAAGTCAAACACAGATGCGTTGCTACTCCCGAGGACTATGATGGTCGCCTCATGTAAAAGTGTGCCGGCAATCACACCCTTCTATCGAAACGCAAGAAATGCTTCACGCTAGAAATAGGTGTGGCGGTGGTAAATAGTTCATTAGTTATCAAAGTCTTACAACAGGGCTACTGTTTAGTCACATGTAACGTAGGAATATCGTACGTTACATGTGACCTAACGTTTATTCTGACGACCCGCGTGGCGCAGCGTTTACCATACCCTTCTGACGTGCAATGGGTCCTGGGTTCGATTCCCGGCTAGACAGGTATCTGAATGATGAGTTTAGATTCCTGTTCTGGGTCTGGGTGTGTGTGTAATCGTCTTATGTGTGTCCATTGTACTCACGACACAGGAGAAAATCCTACTGTGGGGCTATGAGTGTAGAAAGCGTGTTAAAAAAAAATCAAATATTTGTTACATAAACAAGAAGTTATGAGAAAAAACGAGAAAAAAGGATGTTTACTAAAAAAAGAGAAATCCGCTAAGTTTCTTGCCGGATCTCGATTGAAGTCGATTTCCGTGGCAGTGTAAGAAAAAAATACTGTAATAGGCTTTGTGCTCCAGTATACTTATTCAATTTTTATTTTCATTAATACTATAAATCCAAATGTACGCATCCCAAACTCTTATAATTATAATATTGATGCTATTGATAGCCTAATGGTTGAAACTTGCCCTCTCAATCGGAAGGTCCAAGGTTCCAACCCAGGCACACACCACTGATTTATGTACGTATTAGAGATTAATTATCACTGCTTTTCGGTGAAAGAAAAACATCGTGAGGAAACCTACACACCCGAGAGTTCTTAAAAAAAGTTCTTGGAGGTGTGTGAAGTCCACCAATTCGCATTTGCCCAGCGCGGTGGATTATGGCCTAAAACTCTCTCATTCCGAGAGAAGACCCAGCAGTGTTACAATAATGGGTTGTACCCCCATTGATGCTACGTGTGTTTGTTACTCTGTCACGCAAAGACTTATTGTCGGATTTTTCTAAAATTTAGCACATACATAGTTTATACATTAACAGATTTTTATGACTGAGGCGACCGGGCGAAGCCACAGAAAGAAGCTAGTACAAAATAAAGACCTTTCATTTCGTTTCACATAAACACAACATTAACGACCAAACATTACCAGATGTGAATAAAATGTACCCCAAGAATTTCATGTTACATTTGGTATAAACTACTACACTCAATGTAATTTGGCACGAGAGAGCATTCTTCCGGTCACAAATTGAGGCTTTGTTTCATCACAATACTTTGGGGGATTTCCGGGAAAATCACGAATAAGGATACATTCAAACGTAATTCTAATAAAAAGAGCCGTTACGAGATTACATCATGCGATTGATTCCGTAAATATCAGATTAAAATGCTTTTTATGTGATTGGAAAGGCAATTGGGCATGAACAATAAAAAAGGACGGAATTGCTCCTCAATCATTATGATTATGTGATTAATTAGATTTTTTTAAACAGTTGAAATGGCAAAAGATTGCAGCTGTTTTGATGATCATCACTGTCATGCATTGGCATCTGTAATCAACCCCCGTTTTTTTTTGTTCTCGAGGGAGAAACCTTCAAAATGTACGCCAACGCCGTGGGAGCGACGCAGGGTTATGTGGCAACTAACAAAGGCCTCTCTACTCCTGAAGACTAGAGAGGCCTTTGTTAGGTAAGGCCTCTCTAGTCTTCAGGAGTAGCTACACGGAGTCACTTTTTACACTCTTCAGATCAGATCACAGCACCACACTGATGTAACTACGCAGAATAGCAAGTTAACCAGGATAGATTGAACACTTTATATACTCATAGTCCCACAGTAGGATTTTCTCCTGTGTCGTAAGTGCCATACACAAAGGTGAATATACAGATACCCAGGCGCAGAACATAAATCTAAATTCATTTGCCATCAATACTCCACTCAATAGCGGCACACTTTCACATGAGGCGACAATCATAGTCCTCGGGAGTAGCTACGCAATTGATTGACTTCAAATGGAACCCACGTTCTGAATGTACTTGATTACAGATGTCTATGAGCGGCAGTGACCACTTACCATCAGGTGGACTGCATGCTCGTTTACTACTTCAGTCAGGTAAAAAAAAATCTCAGTGTAACTTTAAGCCATTTCGAGAAAATCGATTTTAGTTGGCTTATCCGATCGTAATGTCAATATTTACTGACGGTGAATCAGCGGAGAACGTTTCGCGGATGTGAAACTTCAATACCAGATGTTTGGAGATCTTCGAAGCATCGAGATTTTAGCTATAAGAAGTATGTGAGGTGGTTTGCTTGCGCCAGTATTAAGTTTACCTTTCTTACCTTCAATTGTCAAATTCAAATTCAAAATTCAAATTCATTTATTAATTAGATAACCAGGATCAATTTGTTAGTACAACACTTATACCTATTATTAGTAGAAAATCCTACATAATTATTTAATTATCAATTTAACAAATTAATTCAATCAATGAATTCAATAATCATAAGTTCCATATATTCGGTTTAGTAATAATAATTAATATTTGTGCACATTACATTTACGTGGCCTGGGCTATGTCTTAACTACCCTTTTCACAAAACTACGCCACATTAAGGCTCCACAATCTTCAACAACATTTCTTAGTATGGCGTTGCGATTTGCCCTTATAGTACTCATCAGTATTTCTTATATTATATAAACGATCTTCCCCGCGCTACAACAAGCGAGTGTATATTATTCGCAGATGACACGACTCTAATTGTAAAAGACAAAAACAGGACAATGCTAAAAAATAAAATAATAAATTCCTTAAATGAAATTACAACATGGTTAAAAAATAACAACTTAACATTGAACGTAAACAAAAGTAAAATTATAAACTTTAACACGAATAGGACATAATATTATTATATACAGATAACATTGACATAATATATAATGGGAAACAAATTGACGAAGTACCTCATACTAAATTCCTAGGTATAATAATTGATAAGAATCTTACATGGAAATTTCACATTGACCACATCTGCAGCAAGTTAGATCGATTTATTTTCGCTCTTAGAAGAATTAGGTACACAGTATCAGAGCAAGCCGCATGGTGCGCTTACCACGGATATAGATTGTATTTATTAAATTGATTTAGTATACATATTATTGATTAAAGTAATGTTATGAATTGTATTATGTTCAATTGCGAAAAAATGCCTATTTAAATTAGAATTTATGACATTTGCATGCCTTTAAGGTAGAATAAGAGGATGTGTAATTAATATATAAGACCGCTATGTACCTTATTTATATGCAAATAAAGACTATTGATTGATTGATTGAGAGCTGCAGTTTTTTTACGCAGGATCGTAGCAAAACCAGCCGTTCGGTTCTGCGCAACAATTTCTGAGGCACTACAAAATCGAGGGAGTCGCAACACCATCTTAAAAATGTTGTTGTATACGTAGGGCATCTATTTGCTTTCTGGTGTAGTTGACCCATAGATGACCCGTATAGAAGCTCTGACAGTAAGCTTTGAAAAAGGTGATTGACTTTCTCAGAGCAGCGACCAAATCTACGGGTCAACATGTTACCCCTCACAGTCAAGGCCCTACGCTCCTTTTCTATATCAGTATTGTCATTGTGTCATTTGTGTATGAAACTTTTTACCCGACTGCAGGACGGTAATTTGTTGTATTATGGGTTTTCTTTAGACGATTCTTAATAACGAAACACCTTGCGAAATTATGGCAAATTATTGAATAATTTTGTAAAGGTTTTACCTACTTTAAATCAAAACAAATTCGTTGATTTGAAAAACCTTGATCAAGTAAAAAGTCCTAATGGGTATTGTTAAAATCCTGTAATTAACGAGAGATAAAATTGTGATAAGCATCTATTTTTAACGATAAAGAAAGATTTACCTTAAAAATCCTCGACCAAGAAATAATATCTAATGGATTTTGATCATAGATATTTTTTCCTGTAATTAATGCAAGATAATATTATGATAAGAACCTATTTAGAACGCCGAAGAAGGGCAATTATGAAAATTAAGATATTGGGCGCTGTTCGCGAATTTTTAAGCCCTTTCGACATTTAATTATTTTCTTTGTAAGCTTTTACAATTAATTAATTGCTATATTACTTACGATTCTTTGCGATGGGAGAAATGTTTGATGGTAAAAAAATACATTATTCATAAAGTTTACCCTTTTTGGGTACCATTTATTTTTAAAAGAAGTTTCAAGAAATGAAATAATGAATCAAAGATTATAGGTTTAAATGAGTTTACGGATTAAGTAGTGAATGATGGACAGATTAACTAATTATTCTTCTAACGATAGAGAGTCACTACCGCGCGTGGAAATTTGTAACCTCATACAAAACGCGATTTGTATTTCCATTTCCATTTCTATTTATTTAAAAAAACACGCTTTCTACACTCTAGCCCCACACTAGGATTTTCTCCTGTATGGTGGGTACCACGGACACACACAAGACGAATACACAAACACCCAGACCCAGAAAAGAAATGTATACTCATCACTCAGATACCTGTATGGCCGGGAATCGAACCCGGGACCCTTTGCGCGTCAGACCGGTATGGTAACCGCTGCGCCACGCGGGTCGTCTATTTTATTAATTTCTATTTCACGATTAAGTCAATCATAGCTGCTTACTGCTCGTTAGTACTAAAATGGTCAACATATTAAAGTGACCTGACAATCATATCCTTCCACCAAATACAAGAAATACCTCACGCTACTAATAGGAGAATAATAGTTTTGAAATTTATTTATCAACATCAGATGAAGATCCAATTTAATTTCTGATCATTAAAATCATTTACACCATAACATGAACTGAATACTTTTAACTACAAATTAATGAAAAAACCGAGTAAGTGCGAGACGAACTAGCATGAATGGTTCCGTACCATTATCTACAAAATACGGCAAAAAAACATGTTCGTTGTATAGGAGACCCCTTAAATAATTATGATAGCCTGCTTTTAGTATTCGTTAATACAGAGGCAACAGAAGTATACATCTGTGAAAATTTCAACTATAATAATAATAATAATACTCATTTCTCAAAGATGTTGTACATTTGATACTTAAAATAATAAACACAGTTATATGAAACTTACATAATGATTTTTGATCCCTGGTATCCATTTTAAGATTAAACTTGTGTTATGGATACCAGTTTTCCACAAATACATTTGAACGGTTGCGCTGTGTTAAAACTATTGTTCTGAGCGTTTTAAATCTAATATTAAGTGTATCATGCACCTTAAAATAATACTGTCTGGCTCATGAGATACAGCCTAGTGACAGACAGAAAGACAGACAGACAGACAGACAGACAGACGGACAGACAGACAGCAAACTCTTAATAATAGGGTGCGGTTTTTACCCTTTGACTACGGAACCCTAAAAAATCTCGCAACTAACTAAATGATATTATAATTAATGACGAACACGAGAGGAATACGAACTTGAAGATAAAGTATGCAAATTGTAAGCATGAATGTATTAGTAAGTTCAGCTTGTAATTACTGTACTTAGCTCCATTTTCCGACTCTAATACGCATATACTTAACGACTTTATATGTACAAACGTGCTTAGGTACTTGTTCCATCTATTACAACTAGCTATAAGAGACTATCCTACTACTACTTGTACCAACTAATTATATAAATGTATGCGGGCTTTGAAGGTGGTGGAACCAGTGTAGTTCGACCCGGGGAAGTACCACCGCCACACCTATTTCTAGCGTAAAGCATTTCTTGCGTTTCGATGGAAGGGTGTGGTTGCCGGTTCACTTTTATATGAGATGACCATCGTAGTCCTCGGGAGTAGCAACGCATCTGTGATTGACTTTAGATAGAACTCATGTTCTGTATGTAGTTAATTACAGATATCCATGGCTGGCAGTAATCACTTACCATCTGGTGGACTGAATGCGCGTTTGCTACTTCAGTTACATATATATAAAAAAATATAAATGTAAATGTTTGTTTGAAAATGCAATTAAAACTTAAATAAAAACATAGAATACTCAATACCGTAGTAGACGCAACAAAGCGGGGGAAGCCGCGTTGCTAATATATATACTCATTCTATGTTTTTTGGTATTTCGATCATCAATAGTATAAATGATCTAGCTATATATAAATGAGTAATCGAATAAAAATAATATATAGAACTGATAAGGTATAGATTCTATACCTTATCCGTAAAAGTTTGCTAAATTATATCTTATAAATAGCTGATGAGCGGTACATCTGATAGGTGGTCATTGCCGTCTATGAAAATCTCTAAGCAATGTCATACAAAACAGGGGTTCTATCTGAAATGATAAATGTCCTAATCACAAGGGCTACGATTGTCGCTTCATATGAAAGTGAGCTGTGGCGTTAGCGTAGTCGTATCGTACGGTTGCTATAAGGCAGATAATGCGATATTTTCCATTTTAATCCACAAGATACCAATATGTTAACGTGGTATATAACAACATTTTTGTAAAAGGCCTCAAGCTAAAGTCGCGTCTTAAATAGGCTAAAGGTGAAAGGCTAAAGGTCTTAAAGGTGGTAGAACCAGTGTAGTTCGACCGGGGAAGTACCACCGCCACACCTATTTCTAGCGTGAAGCAGTTCTTGCGTTTCGATAGAAGGGTGTGGTTGCCGGCACACTTTTACATGAGGCGACCATCATAGTCCTCGGGAATAGCGACGCATCTGTGATTGACTTCAGATGGAACCCATGTTCTGTATGAAGTTGATTACAGATGTCCATGGGCGGCAGTGACCACTTACTATCAGGTGGACTGCATGCTCGTTTGCTACTTCAGTCAAATAAAAAAAAAGGCTAGTATGGTTGGCCATGAGGACTTAAAAAGGCAATAAAGTTAAAGGGGATACAAATCAATTGATAGATGAAACACATGGGATACAACCCATTGTTGTCCTACTGCTGGGCACGGGTCTTCTCTCAGAATGAGAGAGTTTAAGGCCATTATCCACCGCGCTGGCCGAGTGCGAATTGGTGGACTTCACACACCTCCCAAAAACTTTTTTTTTAAGAATTCTCGGGTGTGCAGGTTTCTTACGATTTTTTCCTTCACCGAAAAGCAGTGATAATTAATCCGTATATATAAAAGCGAAAGGGCACTCACTCACTCACTCATCACGAAATCTCAGAAACTACAAGTGCTAGGAGTTTCAAATTTTGCATGCGGGCTCTTTTATGGACGTAAGTGCTTACTAAGAAGGGATTTTATGAAATTAAACCCCTAAGGCGGTGAAATGGGAGAAACTTAATGATACATTGACTTGAACGCGGGCGGAGCCGCGAGTACAGCTAGTTTCTAATACGCACATAAATCAGTAGTACGTGCCTGGATTTGAACCTCGGACCTCCCGATTGAGAGGGCAAGATTCTACTAGGCTGTCATTCGATAGATGAAACACATGCTAGCATGAAAAATATTCTAACAGCGTTTTTAGTTGCAACTCATTGCCAAATATTGTCGAATAAAACAATTAAGTATTTGGGAGAAATGTTCCAGCCAGTTATAATATTCTGGCAAAAAATAGTTTGATATCCATAGTTTACTCGTCCTCCGTCAGACAACTCATTAAGACGATTAAATTTAATTACAGTACTTAGCTCAGTTTTACCGGCTCCAAATATCTGAAGGCTTCGTACATTTGTAAATGGTAGAGTTAAGATTTCACAGGCTGAAACATAATGGAAATATCTGATGTTTTAAAGTAAAGTGGTGTAAGTCATAAATGCTCAAATGTGATTACTTTTAAGAATATGGGGTGGTTCAAGGCATTTCAAAATTTGTTTATTTTTTCAATGTTTCGTTCCCAAAGAGTGCGTACCTATGAGGTGCTGAGTTTTGGACCCTGAAAGCGGCAGACACAAAACGGTTAGATGCCTGGGAAATGTGGTGCTGGCATCCAATGCTACGTATTCCCTGGACAGCTTTCAGGACCAACGTCTTCATACTAAAAGAACTTAAGGTGAACAAGGCTGTCCACCATACGCCTCCAGCGCATTATGGCCTACTTTGGACACATGCTTGAAAACCTAATAATAACCTGGAGAAGCTCGTGACAACGGGGAAATTACAAGGCAAGAGACCTTTTTTTTTTGTTATCGAGGGGGAAACCTTCAAAAGGTACACGTGGGAGCGACACAGGGTTATGTGGGATTTTTCCTGTGTGGATTTTTATTGCACTAACCCCCCCCCCCCCCCCCCCCGTGGCCGTCGTCGGCGCTGAAAAGGAAACGACTTCAACCGGAATCCTCCGAGCGCGTTGCCCCATCGGGTTCCTCCCAGATGGGCGGCTGGGCCCTCCGCTCCGTCTAGTCTTTACGACGGTATGCGACCACACAGAGCTCCCACTCTAGCCGTCTGCAACCCCGGAAGCCCCTTTTAGTCGCCGCTTACGATAGGCAGGGGATGCCGTAGCGCTATTCTGGTCCCGGAACTACAGGGCGTAAGGCAAGAGACTTAGGTGGCGAAGCCCGAAAAGATGGTCAGATCATGTATCCAAGCAACTAAATACCAGTATCACCCGAGCATTACAGTGACCGCCAGAAATGGCAGAAGCTCATAAGGGAGAAGACTGAGGAGGGGCACCACGATACTCAGCAATGAGTGAACGACCCAAGGAGGAGGACCCAAAGTGTAAAAACGGGACTCTATTACTGAGACTCCGCTGTCGGTTTCTCGATCTATCTGCCACCAGACCGTATCTCCTGTACCATAATAGCTAAACAGTTTCTGTTGCCGCTATAATAACAAATACAGATAGAAACAGAAATAAACGGGACTTAAATTTTTACGGGGCGCATCCATATAACATGGCCATGGAGCAGTGATAGCCTAATGGTTGAAACTTGCCCTCTCGATCGGGAGGTCCGAAGTTCAAACCCAGGCACGCACCAATGATTTATGTGCGTATAAGAAATTAATTATCACTGCTTTTCGGTGAAGGAAAACATCGTGAGGAAACCTACACACCCGAGAGTTCTTAAAAAAAAAGTTCTCGGAGGTGTGTGAAGTCCACCAACTCGCACTTGGCCAGCGCGGTGGCCTATGGCCTAAACTCTCTCATTCTGGGAGAAGACCCGTGCCCAGCAGTGCGCCAATAATGGGTTGATGTGGATGGATCCATATAACAAACGTGATTTTGGTTGCCGTTTTTATATATAATGGTACGGAACCTTTCGTGTGTGAGTCTGACACGCGCTTGGCTCGATTTTAAACCAATAATTTGATGGAAAGCAAAATTGGAAACTCCCGATCACGAGCCATAACAAAAGCTAAATTGTTTTTAAAAATCATTAGTGGAAATTTAGGATTCGAACTTTAGACCAAAAGCATGTTATATTTTATTTTGCCGATCTATAGTACCTGCTGCTTGTCACGGAGCTACGCAGAGGAAAGTCATACTTAACTACACAATTATCCAAAGTATGAATATGTGACTTACCAACTTGTGTCACAAGAGCACGATATAATGAACACGAAATTGTTCTTAACGAGTCAAAAGCGTTGACTTTAAGATAAATTCAAATGTAATTCAAAGTCAGATATTACACGACTTTGAATCGGTTACGCTTCAAACATTTTGAAATAAATTGAACAACTTCGAGATTGTTTGGAAAGATGTTGTATTTTAAGTAATATGATTTTCCTTTATATATGATAATCGAGTACTAATGTGTTTGCTATATAGCTCGTTTATTCTCATTCCAAGGCGTTCCGGAGCGATTAAGTCATCTAACATTCCGAGGAAATCTATATAAATCGCCACGTTCTTTCATAACGTTCCGAGAACTAGACTTACAAAGAAATAGCACATTAATATTAATTACAAAAGGGCGTTGAGTATCCGTTTTCATTACTTATACTTTCGCAAATTCTTTGACGTACTTATATTAGTGATGTAACCAACGTTCCTTGGAGAACCTGGGATCCCCTGCAAGCGCAGAGGGAGGCCACCGAAAATGTTTTAGTGGGTAAAAATCCCATGTAGGATACGCGTCCACCAGCTGACACACACTGACGAAAGTTCTTAACACGATTGCGATTTGAAAATTGTAACGATTAGCAGCGCGCGCGTCCGTTCGCTTGTCGGTTACTGTTACTGTTACTGTTAAGAGAAGTGCGTTTTAAGTAATGAAGTACGTCCGTGCTTGACAGATGCATCTGTTTGTCATCCGTCACCGTTGTGGCCAATCAGTAGGCGAGACGAGACCATCGACAACGGTCTATAGAATTTGTTCTATATATTACGCTTTACGGTAACGAAACATCGCACATAACCCGAAGTCTCTCTCAAGGCTTCGGTGTTCCTTTTGAAGGTTTCCTCCCCGTCACAAAAAAGGCTTACAAACAAACTTACAATTTCGCAAATTCTTTGACGTACTTATATTAGTAATGTAACCAGCGTTCCGTTGCAGATCCTGCGGTCCCCTGAAGGCGCAGAAGAAGGCCACCGAGGAAGTTTTAGTGTGTAAAAATCACATATAACTTAGTCTCTCCCAAGGCTTCCGTGTACCTTTTGAAGGTTTCCTCTCCGTCACAAAAAAGGCTTACAAAGAAATAGCACATTAATATTAATTACAATAAGGGCGTTGGGTGCTTGTTTTTATTACTTACACTTTCGCAAATTCTTTGACGTTTACTAGTTATAAAACCAATGTCATTTTTTGAGGTCATCAAACTGCAGTTCGACTTCTGGTCACAACCCATTATTGTTCCACTGCTGGGCACGGTTCTTGTCTCAGAATGAGAGAGATTAGACCATAGTCCACCGCGCTGGCCAAGTGCGAATTGGTGGAATTCACACACCTCCGAGAACTTCTTTTTTAAATTACTCTCGGCTGTGTAGGTTTCCTCACGATGTTTTCGTTCACCGAAAAGCAGTGATAATTAATTTTGTATGTACCTACATTAAAATAAAAGGTTTACTGTAAAAAAATAAGAAATATTAACAGTGGAAATATTGTTTACACTTTGACTTTATATCAATATCTTCCAAATAAACTTACTTTTTGGGTTTTGACTCACGTAATCTAGGTGTCAAAAACCAATGTGATGCTGAACATTTACAAAAGATTTATTCAGACGTATTACTTTTAAGTAAGTGTTTTTTATAGTATATAACTTAAGCTTGCACATATAAGTCTACTTATTAGTAGTAAGATCGACTTACAGTCATGAAGAAGGTTGACTTACAATCACAACCGAAGTCGACTTATAACCACAGTAGACATGGACTTACAAGCATATAAGAGATTTATTTGCAATCACAATAGAATTTAATTTACGACCACCACAGGCGTTATTTTAGAATCACATCAAAGGTCGACTTACAGCCAGCACAGAAATATACTTACAACTAAAAGATAAGTAGAAATTTAATCTCAATATTTTCAATTTTCAACCACAGCAGAAATTGACTTACGAATTTTGGTTAACAAAAACAGACAATAGTTATGACCTTTGAGGCCTTTTTTTCTTTTTTTGTTTGGACGGGGAGGATTCCTTCAAAAGGTACCTACACGAAAGCCTTGGGATAGACACCGTGCCATGTAAACCTTTACAACCTTTGTATAACCTATGAAACCTAATCTTAACGATTTCTCCTGTGTCGTGGGTGCCATGGACACACACAAAGACAAATACACAAACACCGAGACCCAGAACATGAATCTAAACTTATCATTCAGATACCTGTCTGGCCTTGAATCGAACCCGGGGCCCACTGCGTGTCTGGCCGCTATGTGACCGCTGCGCCACGCGGGTCGTCAAATCTTGGAAACATATTTTAAATTCAAGCAATGTTTATGCTTCATTTCGTGTAAATTGCAAGTTACTCTCTTTGCATATGAAGCCAATTTAAAACAATGAGGCATCTCGCAAATGTGTGTCAGGTTAACAGCGTGGCAGTAAATAGGTTTATATAATAACGTGCCATAACTAGAGGCTTTCTAAGTAGGCTGTTAGTGTCAAATGGGTTTGTGACAGAAGTTGCAGCTTTTTAGTTGCAGCTCTCGAACAAACATGATAGATACATTTTAATACTTAACGGGTACTCACGATATGCGGATTTGAATTCTTTAAGAATTCTTTTTGCCGATATTTCGACCCAGTTACATGGATCGTAGTCACGGCGAAGCTGCGAAAAATTCTTAGAGAATTCAAAAACCGCATATCGTGAGTTCATCGTCAACCCATGATCGTCATTATTGTCCCACTGCTGGGCACGGGTCTTCTCTCAGAATGAGAGAGTTTAGGCCATAGTCCACCGCGCTGGCCAAGTGCGAATTGGTGGACTTAAGGTGGAGTTAAGGACATATCGTGAGTATCCGTTAAGTATTAAAATGTATCAGTTCCGTGATAGTACTAGTCTAAAATCATAAACATGATAGATAATTTCTTAAATAAAAAAACGTGCAGCACTCGGGGACTGCCGCGGTACAGGTGTTGCATGGCAATTTATTTATTTTATTTATTTTTTTAATTTTATCAACTTAAGCAATTATTTATGTATGCAGTATTTTTTTATGTATGCAGTATTTTTTTCTTTGATACCCAATATTTTGAAGGTGGTAGAACCTGTGTAGTTCGACCGGGGAAATACCACCGCCACACCTGTTTTTAGCGTGAAGCATTTCTTGCGGTTCGATAGAAGCGACCATCATAGTCATCGGGAGTAGCAACGCATCTATGATAGAACCCATATTCTATTTGGAGTTGATTACAGTTGTCCATGGGCGGCAGTGTCCACTTACCAACGGGTGGACTGCATGCTCGTTTGATACTTCACTCAGATAAAAAATAATGTATATAAATTTGTATGTAACTAATGGTAGGAAAATTACTCTAAGAGCAGTTTAAACCATTTTTCTTTTTAATGTTTTACAACCACTAGAATTAGAAAGGTTCTTGATCCCGAACTCACAACATTGATGTGGAATCCCTATAACAATTATAACTAGGGCACCGTCTCTGATTACCGAAGCTCTATCCATTCTAAATACTATTAATGCTCACCTGAGCACCGGATTAGAACTTACTAGTTATTACAAATACAAACAGTCGTCGTCAACCCATTAATGTCCCACTGCTGGGCACGGGTCTTCTCTCGAATGAGAGAATTTTAGGCCATAGTCCACCGCGCTGGCCAAGTGCGAATTGGTGGACATATATCCACCAGCACACCAAGAACAGGAAAAAAAACGTGCGGCACTCGGGGACTACCGCGGTAAAGCTATGGCAAAGCCTTTTTATCAACTTATGCAAATTATAATTTTTATTTATTTTTACAGTAATTTTCTTCTTTGATACTACATATTTTCTCACAAAAAGCTGCTTACATATTCATTCTGTTTCCGAGCAGCTCGTCTCGATCCGTGCGAGCTTCGTACTGTCGTACCATACATACACTTTAAGCGAACGCTCGATCGCGCTACATGGTAGACGGAGTGTAGTGTTAGGTTTATTTCGTTACTGAATTTTTTGATTCAGTCGCCGCGATCAAAGCCTGCGATAGAAGCTATGCAATAGCTTAAAAATAAAATTCCATTCGCGAATGTCGATAAGGCATATTCGCATTCGCATTTGCGAATGAAAAAAATAACATTCGTTCCATCACTACAACTTACAGATGCAGAAACATCAACCATAGAAATTATTCAAAAGATCAGTTGTATCCTTAGTATGAGTAAATTATGATTTTCTTTTTATAACATTGAAGTAGTAAACGAGCATACAGTTCACCTGATGGTAAGTGGTCACTGCCACTCATAGACATCTTTAATCAAATTCATACAGAACATGAATTCCGTCTGATCAATCACACATGCGTTGCTTCTCTCGAGGACTATGATGTTTGCTTCATGTGAAAGTGTGCGGCAACCACACCCTTCCGAAAGGTAAGAACTGCTTCACGCTAGAAACATGTGTGGCGGTGGTACCTCCGCGGTCGAACTACACTAGTTTTACTGCCTAATATTCTCCTTGAAATAAGAATAGTTTTTATTTTCACTCATACATTGTAGTGTACATTGCACACTTACATTTTAGTTTTTGACCATAACTTAAAATATACTTTGAAATGATGAGCAAAAATAATAAAACTTCTTTTAAGAAGACGTAATAAACTCCTACTAAGGGTATTAGGAAGAGTGCTTATTAGAAATTAATTATCACTGCTTTTCGGTGATGGAAAACATCGTGAGGAATCCTACACACCCGAGAGTTCTTTAAAAGAAAAAAGTTCTTAGAAGTGTGTGAAGTCCACCAATTCGCACTTGGCCAACGCGGTGGACTATGGCCTAAACTCTCTCATTCTGAGAGAAGACCCGTGCCCAGCAGGGGACAATAATGGGTTGACGAGAAGGGTTGTTATGACTAAATTAAGCCGGCTATGTGCGAGTCGGACTCTCGCACGAAAGGTTCCGTGTCTTATTTAAACGGCGTATCTTTATTAAACGGCAAAAAATCACGTTTGTTGCATGAAAGTTATTTATTAATTATAAAAATAATTATTTATTTTATGCTCCTTTAAATTTTACAGAAATACATAATCTGTGAAAAATTCAACTGCCTAGCTATCACGGTTCATCAAATACGGGTTTTATTTCTCGAGGGGGAAATCTTCAAAAGGTTCTTCTTCAAAATCTTCTATCCGGAAGCCTTGGGAGCGACGCGCGACGCATGGATATGTGGGATTTTTACCGCACTAAAACCTCTCCCCCGGTTGTCGTCCTCGGTACTAAAAAGAGGACTCCGGGATACGGCCTAGTGCCAGACAGACAGACCGGAGACCGGATATTAATAGGGTTCCATTTTACCAGCTACTAACGAAACCCTTGAAAGACTCGTCGCAATAAACCGCCATACAAAAGATTTAGCATTTAAAATCCCTCGCCCGATCGTTTGAGATCTTGCAAAATTTATATTCACCAGGATATCGATTGGAATTAATAGTACAGGCTAAACCTGACCCATTTCATTGTAGCGAACGTGCGCGCCACAGAATATTATTGACTAGAAAAGCTTTTAATGAAGCATTAACTGTGCCTGAAATATATTCTTGCCTGAAATATAAGAGCCTTGTAAAGATTTAATTCCTTTTTTTTTAGTTTTTTTTTTTAATCTTATAAAGATTTAATTTTTAAGGGTGGAAAATCTAGTATGATTCGTTTCACAAGTATCACAGTCCATTGACAACTAGAATTGTAGCAGTATTTTTATTTATGTTTTCGCTTAATAACTGTGGAGAGTTTAATTAGGTCCTTTGTCCGTATTTGATAATAACCTTCAATCTGGTATTATATATCGTAACATACATATTTCAGGTCGAACTCCTATTCTATGAAATTGATATTCAATTTGTTTTGATGACCTCAATCCCAGACGGAGAACAAAATGTACATGGAAACTGTTTACGTAATTTTAATCCAAAAATACTTTTTTTTACCTCAACTAAAAGCCCTCGGTGGCCGTCCTCGGCGCTACAAAGAGGACACCGAGATTTCCCAAGGAACGCAACCGGAGTTATTTAAGCGCGTTGCCACATCGGGATCCGGTGATCCACACCTGTCTGGTTTTTATGACCGTATGCAACCATACATACCACCGTCCTTCCCGGGATCGCCTGACCGTATGGTTCGAGCTCACACTCTAGCCTCTCGCAACCCGAGACGCGCCTTTGAGCCCCTTCCTACGGCAGGCAGGGGATACCCTAGCCCCATTATGATCCTTAAACTACAGAGACGAAAAATATCTATGTCACTCATACTATACGCTAAACCGATAACCCTTAAGAAACTTAACTACAAAACCTTAGGGCGTATTCAGTTCCTTTAACTCAATTTTTTACGACGCTTGCAGTGCATCACAGTACATAAATCACTTGCAACCTTTATTACAGCCGCAGAGTCTATTCCCCACTAAAACTGCTGGCCAAGTACCCAGCAGCGCTGGTATCTCCAGACTCCTATTACAAGAGAGTAAGATCTTAATTGATTCACAGCTGTCTGGTTTTTACGACAGTATGCGACCACACATACCACAGTCCTTCCCGGGGTCGCTTAACCGAATGGTTCGAGCTCCCACTCTAGTCTCCCGCAACTCCGGAAGCCCCTTTTAGTCCCCTCCTACGGTAGGCAGGGGATACCCTATCCCTATTATGATCCTGGAACTACAGGGACGAATCCAAAAACCTTATATTTTAAGGTGGTAGAACCAGTGTAGTTTGAACGGATAAGTACCGCCGTCACACCTATTTCTAGCGTGAAGCATTTATTGCGATTCGATAGAAGGGTGTGGTTGCCGGCAGACTTTCATATGAGGCGACCAAAATAGTCCTCGGGACTAGCAACGCATCTGTGATTGACTTCAGATAGAACCCATATTCTGTATGAAGTCGATTACAAACGTACATGGTCGGCAGTGACTACTTATCATCAGGTGGACTGCATGCTCGTTTGCTACTTCAGTCAGATAAATAAAAATCTATCTCTCTCACACTATACCCTAAACCTATAACCCTTAAGAAATTTAACTACAAGCCTTAGGGCGTATTCAGTTCCTTTAACTCTATTTTTTACGACGCTTGCAGTGCATCACATTACATAAATCACTTGCAACCTTTATTACAGCCGCAGAGTCCATTCCCCACTAAAACTGCTGGCCAAGCATCCAGCAGCGCTTGATCCAGATTCCTATTACAAGACTCCTATTACAAGAGAGTAATATTTCCGTTTGTCAGAGTATTGTAACGTTACGTAACATGAACAAAATTATATTACGTTACTTTTTTACTTTGTAAAAGCGATGCCAATTTCACAAGCATCAATTTTGAACACAAGGTGTTGCGAAACTCCGAGTAGATAAGAGACTGAATCTACTTAGTATGTCTCGTCTATTAAAGTAAGTTGTACATTACGATCTTTATGAGAAATGATAGCCCGATGGTTATTCGAAATTCAGCCGAAATTCAGCCTCTCAATCGAGGGTATAACGATTTAGTAGTACCATCTGATGATTAGTGTTCACTACCGCTCATTGACTTGCGTGACCAATTTTATATACAACACTTCCGAATAGATGCGTTAATACTCCCGAGGACTAAAATGCTCAACTCATATTTTTTTTATAAAATTGAAGTAGCAAACGAGCATGCAGTCCACCTGGTCGTAAGTGGTCACTACCGCCCATAAACTACAGATATTTCTACAGAGCCACTTCATATAGAGCGTGGGGTTCTATCTGAAGTCAATCACAGATGCGTTGCTACTCCCGAGGACTAAGATGGTCGCCTCACATTAAAGTATTTTCAAGGTGGTAGAACCAGTGTAGTTTAATCGGGAAAGTACCACCGCCACACCTATTTCTTACACCTTGCACTCGGGGTCAGTGCCCAGGGCCCCAATCCTCAGAAAGCCCCGAAGGGCTGACAATTTTTCTCACATATAGTATAAAAAAATATGGTCGGGCGCAGTACACTTTTCTCGTTGAAAGAACGTTGGTCATTTTCAGATTTATTTAAATCAATACATTTATAATAATAATTTGAATGATTCGGTCACCATTATAACTTACCATTTAAGCACTTATCTTATCGCCTATTTTCAAATTACCTATTTGTTTTTATTTGATATTTTTTTAAAGTTACAAAATAAGTTATAATGTCATGCCGCCATAATTAAATGTCGACTTTGTCTATGGTTGGGGTATCCCCGGATGTTGTACTTTCTTTACATTTCAAAAGGGCCCCGAGTTCTTGTGTGCCCCAGCAGTCTCTAAGACGGCCTTGGTAGCAGCCCTGCTGTTAATACGTAAAGGTAGATCTAACCATCAGACGAATCAATAGACGAATAAGAATAGTTTTCCATTCACTATCCATACTAATATTATAAATGTGAAAGTGTGTTTGTTTGTTCCTCTGTTGTTGTTGTTTCACGTCGCCACATAGCTATTATAGGATATGGTTTAAATGCTGGGAGATAGCAGGGCGGAGAGTGACGTAGGCTACTTTTTACCGCGCTATCTTATTCACATGAGAATATCGATGTTTTGTTAATACATAGTACCTGGATGACCGAGCTTTGCTCGGTGTTTTTGTTTACTAAGAGTACATCATGTTTTTTTGGAATTATATTTTTTATAACTATGCAAATTTCTTATGATGATCATATGAATAATATATTTTGATCTTAACAACATTATAATAATAATAAAATAATAATAAAATATAGTAATAAAATAATACAGAACTCTCGTTTAAATGGATTAAAAAGCAGCAAATATCTCCAACTACAGAATCGTCAGAATTCGCCATACAGCATCAATGTATAATGACACGGCAACATAGACGGGACATATTGAAAGAACCAATATGTCCCGTCTATGTTGCAATCTAAGAAATACAAATACAAAATTTCTTTATTGTACACCAATTTATATGTAACAAAAACAAAAGATACATAATGTTATGTACAAAAGGCGGTCTTATCACTTAGATAGTGATCTCTTCCAGACAACCTTTGTGGCTAAAGGAAACATTTAAAATGCAAGAGAGGGTAGGGGTGTACAGAAGAATACATATCGACATAATAGAAACATAAATATATCAGCAGCTAGACGTTAGAGAAATAAAAGAAGAAGTGCAGGGACAGGGGAGATACAATAAAATAAAGAAACGCGAAGATTAATAAAATAAGAAGCAGATTATAGGGAAAGATAGAAGTCCTTTACTTGCTTTTTAAAAGAATCAAGTGACTGTGCGCAACGGATGACAATCGGTAAGGAATTCCATAAGCGCACAGCCACTGAAGTAAAAGATTTAGCAGGAAATTATAAAGCAAACATTATTATTATTATTATTATATATTATTATTATTATGTAAAGCGGCACAATAATCTTGTGCAGTACGTCTACTGGTGTTTAGCTAGAAAGCATAAAATAGAAGTATCTAGCCTTTAGTGGAAGGAAATGATCACACAGCCCCAAGTAAAAGAGAATGAGACTGCTAAAATTCTTTGCGAGATGCCAGTTCAAACCAATGTCACTATTACACACAATAGACCAGATTTAATATATATAGACAAAACTAATAACCGAACCTACTTAATAAACGTATCTGTACCATCCGATTATAATATAGGACCTAAAGAAATCTAAAAATTAAGTAAATACCAAGTTCTCAAAAATGAAATTAGCCGTTCGTGGAAAACGCAAACGGCAATCATCCCAATAATTATTGGTGCAACTGTACATACATACATTCATCAACCATAATCAGTAAAGTGCTAGGAGATACTGTCTTCCCCCTCGAAAGGGATCTCCACCTTGTCGTCGCTCTGGATGCATCCGAGGGGGCTGTGGAGGTCGGTGTTTTCTGGCCTCTGCAGCCAGGAGGGGTCGCGGGAGGAGAGGTGTCTCGGTGTGTCGTTGCCGTACACTCTGTCTCCCGCGACCGAGCGGGGGCGCACCGTCAGATGCGTTGACGGTGGGGCCGCAAAGGAAGAGGAGATGTGGTGTGTCGTTGCCGTCGTCCCTGTCCTCTGCGGCCGTTTAGTGGTTTGCAGCGGAACCAAAGAACGGATCTGCCGCTGGTTGTGGGAGGTTGGCCCCTGGGTGGCGGTCTCGGGGTTGGACCGTCGCCCTGCGGATGGGGGCTTTGGAGATAAGGCGCGCCTTTGTGTTTTCTGGCGCGCCTTGCTGTTGGAGGGGAGCTTTATGCTCCACGCGGGGAGGGGCTGCCGAGCACCGGCGGGTTCGCGGATGACTGCGAAAGCTTACCCGAGTTCCCGCCGTACGGTGCGAGGAGAAAACACAGTCGGGGCTTAGCCGGTATGAGTCCGGTATAACCCAGCTGCCACCCCGGGAGGCTGGGTATCCATGAGGATTACCCACTTAAAAAAAAGGGAGATACTGTCTTTGTAAACAACACACAAAAAGATACCCAGAAGTCCCAGAACACAGAGCAACTAACACATACAGGGCAAGAAACAAACATACAGAATAAATCAGAACAATTATTTACAAGCACAACAGATTCAATCATTCCACATCCAACAAATACAGGAGAATTTAATTGCAATGCGCCGCCGGAGAAATGTAAGAAGAAGAGGTAGATTAAAGTTAGTTTGTATATTATTATAATACATCCTATAGCTTTATAGTTTATTTACTCTAATATAATACTTAATTAGTAGCGGGGACATAGATACCTTTTTTCTTGTGGGTTACAGGACGGGGTATCTATAAATACCGGCAACAGCAGCCGTGAAGGTGAAAATCACAATTTACTAATATAAAATAAAATATAATGATAAAACAAAAATAGGAAAAAAGAACTAAAAAGAAAAAAATGTAGAGCTAAAAAATAGAAAATAGAACTAAAAATAAAAAAAAACTAAGAAAATAAAATTCGAAAAAAAGAGAAAAAAGGAAAAAAAAAAACAATTGGACCGAGATTTGAACCCCGACTTCCTGCGGTCCGATTTCCCAACCGAGCTATTCTAACTTCGTAAATAGTGACAAAATTTCTCTTCGTATTCGGTCTCTTCGATCTTTATGCAATGAAAACACGGACAAAACGACATTTTCTGAAAATGAAACTTTGCTAGATCAATTTATCGCCCCCTAAACCCCCTAAATACGAAATTTCAAGAAAATCGTTGGAGCCGTTTCCGAGATCGTTGATATATATATATATTTACATATATATATACAAGAATTGCTCGTTTAAAGGTATTAGATTTAGTTGTTCCAGACGTTGTTAATAGATGGCATTAGTAACATTAATTTGCAAGTTCTGAATCGTGCTATCAAAAGCTAATGTTAATTTTCACTGACCGTGCGGGCGAAGCCGCGGGTAAGAGTTAGTATAATCACAATTAACATCTTCTAAGTTAACCGAGCTTGTTTTAATTAGCAGTTAAGTAACTTCCCGTTTCTCGTTACTACACGGTATAATTAAATATATCTTCCATTTTTAATAAACGAGATCCTCGAACAAGCATTATATAATATCGTAATTAAAAAATTCTGGATTAAACACTTTGGCGTTATTAATTAAAATAAAGTAATTATTGTGAGTCAATAACTGTTGTCGATTTTTCTATTTCTTTTTACAATTCTCCCTTCCCCCTGTAAATGTGTTTATTTTTAAGACCGCAGTTTCTAAATTTTACTTCCTTGTAACATGTTTTGTAACAATTTGGAAATAGTAAACGAGTAACCAGCGACGATTATTAACATTTTTTATCAAAAAAACGCTTTCTACACTCACAGCCCTACAGTAGGATTTTCTCCTGTGTCGTAGGTGGGACCATGGACACACACAAGACGAATACACAAACACCCAAACCCAGAACACAGACCTAAACTCATCATTCAGATACCTGTCTGGCCGGGAATCGAATCCGGAACTCATTGCGCATCAGACCGATATGGTAACCGCTCCGCCACGCGCGTCGGCGAAATCAATCTCAGATAAGATCGTAGTCATACCTCAGAACTAAGTTGGAATGCCACGTCTTTGTTGTTCTGTAACTTGAATCGTTCCTCCTTAATGTCCTATCAATGTCGGCCTTTGGGCCGATCTAGAATCTTTAAGTCCTGGGTTCGAATCCTGATATCCCCAATCTGATGGTAGAACAATGGTTCGACTGGACAGGTACCACCACCACACCTATTTCTAAGTTGAAGCAGTTCTTACGTTTCGATGCAAGGGTGTGGTTGCCGGCACACTTTAATATAAGGCGACCATCTTAGTCTTCGGGAGTTGCAACGCATCTGTGATTGACTTCAGATTGAACCATTGTTCTGTATGAAGTTTCTTACAAATATCCATGAGCAGCAGTGACTATTTATCATCAGGTGGACTGCATGCTCGTTTGCTATCTCAATCAGATGAAAAAAACAATCCAATAACAATTAAATATATATTTACAAAATTTTAATCAGTTATAACAAGAAGATACTCCTATTCTCTTAAATATATTTTCATAAAGTAACATTCGAGAGATGCCATATATTTATGCTTGGGGCGTTTCATGCATTTTAATAAGGAAATTTTAATAAGGAAACTTATTCAGACAGATACCTTGTGTTTCCGAAGTTCATTAGTAATATACTGCTAGCATACTACTACTAAGAGCAGTGACAGCCTAATGGGAATCGGGAGGTCCGAGGTTCAAACCCAGGCATGCACTATTGATTTATGTGCGTATTAGAAATTAATTATCACTGCTTTTCGGTGCAGGAAAACATCGTGAGGAAACCTATACAACCGAGAGTTCTTTAAAAAAAGTTTTTGGAGGTGAGTGAAGTCCAACAATTCGCATTTGGCCAGCGCGGTGGACTATGGCCTAAAACTCTCTCATTCTGAGAGAAGACTCGTGCCCAGCAGTGTCTTTGACAAAAGGACTGATCATCAAATGAACTTCATGCTCGTTTGCTATTCCAATTTGACGCAAAAACAGGAAGAAACAAATTTATAGAAAATTAAAACAAGACTTCGTTTGTCACGGTCTGCACCACATTATATAACACAATTTCTATTCGAAGTTGTTCCAATGTTTTCTCCTTCCTGCTCATTACCTTTGAGCAGTAAGATTTTACATTCTAATCCATTCGCAATAATAGAAAAATATCATATCTGAATTTGAAACTGCCACCGTAGCCTATACAAAATTCGTCCCCGTAGTTCTTGAATTAGAAAAGGTCTACGGTATGTCCTGCCTGTCGTAAGACGCGACTAAAAGGGGCTTTTGGTTGCTGGCGGCTAGAGTGATAGCTCAAACCGATCGCTCAGGCGAGCCTGGGAAGAACGGCGGTACGTGAAGGTGCATAACGTCGTAAAAACAAGACGGAGCGGTGGGTCAAGCCTTGGAGAAGCCCGATGAGGCAACGCGCTCAGAGTACTCCGGTTGCGTTCCTTTAGAGATCCCCTTTGTAGCGCCGAAGACGGCCACCGGAGGGGGTTTTATTGGGGTGAATATCCCATATAACTCTGCGTCGCTCCTACGGCGTCAGGTACCTATTGAAGGTTTCCCCCTCGATAACAAAAAAAAATATCTCTCACTAACTCACACTTAGAATCACCATTTATGTGTATACATACAGACCATTTGTCTGGACGTATATACAAAACGATCGACTGCACTACGATTCTATTACGATACGGGAGCGATTGCGGCCAAGTAAACATTTTATATGAGATTGTTATCCCGCCGAAGACTGTCTGAGATTCGGTACCTACTCAATTATACTCATTTCGATTACAGAAATAATTGGGTAAAGGAAAGAATTTCATTAACTACGAGTACTTTCTAGGAGTGGAATTTTATTTTTATCGACGTTGCTAGAATTTTCGTGGTTTGACTGCGGTGAAATGCCTACTTCTGACTTAACAAAGCTGTGAACTACGTATCTATATATGTTTTGCTTCGGATAGTATATAATTAGCAAAATTTATATATTTTTTTTCTGACGGAAGTAGCAAACGAGAAACCACCTAATGGTAAGTGGTCAATGCTGCCCATGGACATCTGTAATCAACTTCATACAAAACATGGGTTCTATCTGAAGTCAATCACAGATGGGTACTACTCTCGAGGACTATGATGGTCGACTCATGTTAAAGTGTGCCGGCAACCACACCCTTCTATGAAACGCAAGAAATGCTTCACGCTAGAAATAGGTGTGGCGGTGGTAGTTCCCCGGTCGAAATACACTGGTTCTACCACCTTGACCTTGAACATGATAAATTTGTGTAAGATGTGAAAACTATTAGTGCTCTTTTTACAAGTTGAATACGTATTGTTAAAACGAACATCGTTAACTTTTTCGACCGTAAATTGAAATGTGCATAACAATGTACGCCGGAAAACGTAAATAATAAAAGGTGATTAAATTTGAGAAAACGGAAAGAAATTAGATTAAATTAAATTAAATTACACAGGTAGCAAAGAAAAAATATCTATCGTTAATACTATATACAACAGGGGTCCAGTGGTCAGTATGTATAATGCATGTATGCGTTGCTACTAAGAAAGTAAGTCAGGTGGTATCCACGATCTTTCTGTGGAAGAATAAAAAAGAAGAACTGCTTTTCGCTTGAAATAGTGTCGCGGTGATACTTGGTCCGGGAAATAAATTAAAATAATATCAAAAATATATAAGGTATTGAAAAAGACTAATTCATTGAATTTCCCATTTGACATAGTGATTTGAGATATTACAAAATAAAGAAATTTCATTTCACGAGTATGAAGTCATATTAAATTTATTCTTTTTTGTGTTCATTTGGAACCATTCACTTTCATATTATTATGAGTTAATACGAGTGCAGACAGTAAAATAAAATAAAAATAATATAAAATATTAGCAAATACATTTCACTTTTTAATGCATTAAGAGTATTTTCAATTATGCTAAGTGCTTCATGTATCCATCAATATATATAGGAAAAAGATTTGACCTGACTGGCGTTTCGTCATCGTAAAGCATAAACTACTGAAGATTATCACGAAAGTTAGACAATTGACGACATAGACAAGCGCTCAAGGTTTTTCTAATATTCCCCCATTAAAGAGTTTAATATGAGATGAAATTTTGCTTAAACATGGACTTGCAAGATGTCATCGTCATCGTCAACCCATTATTGTTCCACTGCTGGGCACGGGTCTTCTCTCGGAATAAGAGAGCTTAAGGCCATAGTCTACCGCGCTGGCCAAGTGCATATTGGTGGACTTCACACACCTCCGAAAACTTTTTTTTTAAACTACTCTCCGGTGTGTAGGTTTCCTTGCGATATTTTCCTTCACCGAAAAACAGTGATAGTTAATTCCTAATACGCATATAAATCAGTAGTGCGTGCCTGGGTTTGAACTTTGGACCTCCCAATTGAGAGGGCAAGTTTCGACCATTAGGCTATCAGTGCTTGCAAGATGTAGAACGAGCTTACTCCTGAGGCATTTCTAGAGCGCTATGACTCAAATGTATTAAAAAAGACTGCATTCAAGGAAGGTGCAAAGAGAACTTTCCTTCAAAGCCAGTGATTAAGGCTACTCTTTGGTGATGCAACTACTTTCTATCCAGTGGCCCGTTAAATATAGGTATAGCTGTAAAAATGTTTTTTTGAGATAAAAAAAAGCAATACATATCCCATTGTATTTGGAAAATCAACCCCTAAGGGAATAAATATGGATCGAAGTTTATTTGAAAGTTTATTTGAAAGTTCACTGGTTTTAAAGCAATTTCATAGAGCTGAAACCTAATATTTGCTTTTGTGTTGAGAATAATGAAAACCCCCTTGTCAATGTTCTTCGAATTCCACCTTTTATGTGGTAAAATAGATATTGTAAGTTGGTACTAAAATTTGCGGTGAAAAATGTTATTACTACTAAATTTAGTATTCGGCTTTCTGTTAGGTATTTTTTTCTGATTGAAGTAGTAAACTGACATGCAGTCCACCAGATGGTAAGTGGTCACTGCCACCCATGGTGATATATAAACGACGACACTATTAACCTATATGATAAAAACCGCTTAGAGAGATACATTTGCACTTTTGTTACAAGTGCCACTTCCGATGTCTCGCTAAGCAACCCAATATTAGCAGATTATTGTTTTACTAATTTAAACTTCATTATATAATCCATTTAGAATTTATGATTTATTTTTGCTAATATTAATCAAACAACAGACAAGCAGAATAAATTAAATTATTACGAGTGTGTCAATACAATGTTATAAAAATATAATCTTTAAAAAACTATTAATAGACCCAATCAATATTATAGATAATTTATAAAAATAATTTAGATAATTGATTTGCTTTAAAATTGTATTAAAAACTATTTACTGTAAAATTGTATGCGAAGGTAAATACATAATACATTATACCACAGTATATCGGAGTCCGCCATTTTTTTAGGCATTAATAAAGCGAACGTCAAACTCATAACTCGTATAATTACAACCATCCTGCGATTACACTTTATACTTCTACAGACTAGAAAGTCTGCGGTTCAAATGAAAAATGCAATTTTCATAATGATATATTAATTTCACATTTTGATATTGTAGTAAAAATATATCTGGCTTAGTGTCTACATACATTATTTTGTAAAAAACCTATAAGTGCCGCATTTTATTGTCATAAATGAGACTTACTGCGTAAAGGTTAACAATGATCATTTAATCCAGCGCACGTACTGCATATTTGATTCAGTTTTGACCTACTTTCGATAAAACGATTTTTTTTCTTCCCTTTAAGTAAGCAGATGACATCCTGATACAATTACCGCAAAAACGTGGATTGCTACATTCTTTAAAACACCACCACATCAACCCATTATTGGCCCACTGCTGGGCACGGGTCTCCTCCCAGAATGAGAGAGTTTAGGCCATAGTCCACCGCGCTGGCCAAGTGCGAATTGGTGGACTTCACACACCTCCGAGAACTTTTTTTTTTAAGAACTCTCGGGAGTGTAGGTTTCCTCACGATGTTTTCCTTCACCGAAAAGCAGTGATAATTAATTTCTAATACGCACATAAATTGGTGCGTGCCTGGGTTTGAACCTCGGACCTCCCGATCGAGAGGGCAAGTTTCAACCATTAGGCTATCACTGCTCTCAAAACACAATAGCGTAAAACACACCCATAACAATATGAGAGCAGAATTAGCGTGGTGGATATTTCCGACCTTAGCAAATAGTGACTGGATTCTACTCAGCATCGAGCCATAAAAAGTGCAGCTATAACTTCCTAGGGTTGAAAATCTAACATGACCTAATTGTATCGTGTCCGGCAGTAACTAACATGTTGGAGGCTGTCCAAGTGGGCAGGTGGTGACCACACGACCTTGTGACCGCGTTGTATTAGAACGATATACCATAGGCATTTTTGTATCAGACGACCATCATTGTTCTTATTTGATAACATGCAAGTACTAAATGAGCATACTGTGCAACCGATAGAGCAGTGATAGCCAAATGGTTAAAACTTACACTCTCAATCGGGAGGTCCGAGGTTCAAACCCAGGCACGCACCACTGATTTATGTGTGTATTAGAAATTAATTATCACTGCTTTTCGGTGAAAGAAAACAACGTGAAGAAACCTACACATCCGAGAGTTTTTTAAAAAAAAGTTCTCGGAGGTGTGTGAAGTCCACCAATCCGCAATTCGCCAGCACGGTGGACCATGGCCTATAACTCTATCATCTATCATAAGCGGACCACCTACGGACGTTTGCAACTACCTCCAGGTTAGATCAAAATCTTACCTGAGTTTAGCTACAAACACATTGTTACCGGTGAAGACTAAGTTAGAATGCCTCATATATTCATTATTTTTCAAACCAGAACACAGGAAATTTTATCATGATTTACAACACTGGTTCGACTTAATATGAAATTATCCTAAACTTTAAATTTTTTATGGGAAAACCAATTCCAGACGAGATTCTATATTCATCTATATACTAAAAGCAGCATTGTATACTATAGATACTCCCGATTTTTCAAATTCTGTAAATTGTGACTACAGTTTGCTCAGCATCGAGCCGTAAAAAGTGCAGCTATAACTTCCGAGGGTTGAAATCTAACATGACCTAATTGTGTCGTGTCCGGCAGTAACTAACACGTTGGAGGCTGTCCAAGTGGGCAGGCGGTGACCACACGACCTTGTGACCGCATTGCATTAGAACGATATACGATAGGCATTTTTGTATTAAACGACCATCATTATTCTTATTTGATAACATGCAAGTACTAAACGAGCATACTGTGCAACCGATAGAGCAGTGATAGCCAAATGGTTAAAACTTACACTCTCAATCGGGAGGTCCGAGGTTCACACCCAGGCACGCACCACTGATTTATGTGCGTATTAGAAATTAATTATCAATGCTTTTCGGTCAAGGAAAACATCATGAGGAAAGGAGGTGTGTGAAGTACACCAATCCGCACTTGGTCAGCGCGGTGGACCATGGCCTATAACTCTCATTCCGAGAGAAGACCCGTGCCCACTAGTGGGACAATAATGGGTTGACCACGACTAAACGACCAAGTTGTCCAACTGATAAGCGGCACCTACGGACGTTTGTAACTATCTCCAGATAAGATCAAAATGTTACCTGAGGTTGACTACAAACACATTGCTACCGGTGAAGACTAAGTTAGAAAACTTATTATATCCCCATTATTTTTCAAACCAGAACACAGGAAATTTCATCATGAATTACACAACACTGGTTTGACTTAATATGAAATTATCCTAAACTTAAAAGTTTTTATGAGAGAACCGATTTCAGTCTAGATTTTATATTCTTCTATAGACTAAAAGTAACATTGTATACTATAGATATTCTCGATTTTTGCAAATTGTGTAAATTGGGACTAGAGTTTGTTCAGCATTGAGCCATAAAAGTGCAGCTATAACTTCCGAGGGTTGAAAATCTAACATGACCTAATTGTATCGTGTCCGGCAGTAACTAACATGTTGGAGGCTGTCCAAGTGGGCAGGCGGTGACCACACGACCTTGTGACCGCGTTGTATTAGAACGATATACGATAGGCATTTTTATATCAGACGACCATCATTGTTCTTATTTGATAACATGGAAGTACTAAACGAGCATACTGTGCAACCGATAGAGCAGTGATAGCCAAATGGTTAAAACTTGCACTCTCAATTGGGAGGTTCGAGGTTCAAACCCAAGCACGCACCACTGATTTATGGGCGTATTAGAAATTAATTATCACTGCTTTTCGGTGAAAGAAAACATCGTGAAGAAATCTACACATCCGAGAGTTCTTTAAAAAAAAGTTCTCGGAGGTGTGTGAAGTCCACCAATCCGCAATTGGCTAGCACGGTGAACCATTCCCTATAACTCTATCATCTATCATAAGCGGACCACCTACGGACGTTTGCAACTACCTCCAGGTTAGATCAAAATCTTACCTGAGTTTAGCTACAAACACATTGTTACCGGTGAAGACTAAGTTAGAATGCCTCTTATATTCATTATTTTTCAAACCAGAACACAAGAAATTTCACCATGAATAACAACACTGGTTCAACTTAATATGAAATTATCCTAAACTTAAGGTTTTTATAAGAGAACCGATTCCAGTCTAGATTTTATATTCTTCTATAGACTAAAAGTAACATTGTATACTATAGACGCTCTCGATTTTTGCAAATTCTGTAAATTGTGACTACAGTTTGCTCAGCATCGAGCCATAAAAAGTGCAGCTATAACTTCCGAGGGTTGAAAATCTAACATGACCTAATTGTATCGTGTCCGGCAGTAACTAACATGTTGCAGGTCGTCCAAGTGGGCAGGCGGTGACCACACGACCTTGTGACCGCGTTGTATTAGAACGATATACGATAGGCATTTTTATATCAGACGACCATCATTGTTCTTATTTAATAACATGGAAGTACTAAACGAGCATACTGTACAACCGATAGAGCAGTGATAGCCAAATGGTTAAAACTTGCACTCTCAATCGGGAGGTCCGAGGTTCAAACCCAAGCACGCACCACTGATTTATGGGCGTATTAGAAATTAATTATCACTGCTTTTCGGTCAAGGAAAACATCATGAGGAAAGGAGGTGTGTGAAGTACACCAATCCGCACTTGGCCAGCGCGGTGGGCCATGGCCTATAACTCTATCATTCCGAGAGAAGATCCGTGCCCACTAGTGGAACAATAATGGGTTGACCACGACTAAACGACCAAGTTGTCCAACTGATAAGCGGCCACCTACGGACGTTTGTAACTATCTCCAGCTAAGATCAAAATGTTACCTGAGGTTGGCTACATACACATTGCTACCGGTGAAGACTAAGTTAGAAAGCTTATTATATCCCCATTATTTTTCAAACCAGAACACAGGAAATTTCATCATGAATTACACAACACGGGTTTGACTTAATATGAAATTATCCTAAACTTAAAAGTTTTTATGAGAGAACCGATTTCAGTCTAGATTTTATATTCTTCTATAGACTAAAAGTAACATTGTATACTATAGATATTCTCGATTTTTGCAAATTGTGTAAATTGGGACTAGAGTTTGTTCAGCATTGAGCCATAAAAGTGCAGCTATAACTTCCGAGGGTTGAAAATCTAACATGACCCAATTGTATCGTGTCCGGCAGTAACTAACATGTTGGAGGCTGTCCAAGTGGGCAGGCGGTGACCACACGACCTTGTGACCGCGTTGTATTAGAACGATATACGATAGGCATTTTTATATCAGACGACCATCATTGTTCTTATTTGATAACATGGAAGTACTAAACGAGCATACTGTGCAACCGATAGAGCAGTGATAGCCAAATGGTTAAAACTTGCACTCTCAATTGGGAGGTTCGAGGTTCAAACCCAAGCACGCACCACTGATTTATGGGCGTATTAGAAATTAATTATCACTGCTTTTCGGTGAAAGAAAACATCGTGAAGAAATCTACACATCCGAGAGTTCTTTAAAAAAAAGTTCTCGGAGGTGTGTGAAGTCCACCAATCCGCAATTGGCTAGCACGGTGAACCATTCCCTATAACTCTATCATCTATCATAAGCGGACCACCTACGGACGTTTGCAACTACCTCCAGGTTAGATCAAAATCTTACCTGAGTTTAGCTACAAACACATTGTTACCGGTGAAGACTAAGTTAGAATGCCTCTTATATTCATTATTTTTCAAACCAGAACACAAGAAATTTCACCATGAATAACAACACTGGTTCAACTTAATATGAAATTATCCTAAACTTAAGGTTTTTATAAGAGAACCGATTCCAGTCTAGATTTTATATTCTTCTATAGACTAAAAGTAACATTGTATACTATAGACGCTCTCGATTTTTGCAAATTCTGTAAATTGTGACTACAGTTTGCTCAGCATCGAGCCATAAAAAGTGCAGCTATAACTTCCGAGGGTTGAAAATCTAACATGACCTAATTGTATCGTGTCCGGCAGTAACTAACATGTTGCAGGTCGTCCAAGTGGGCAGGCGGTGACCACACGACCTTGTGACCGCGTTGTATTAGAACGATATACGATAGGCATTTTTATATCAGACGACCATCATTGTTCTTATTTAATAACATGGAAGTACTAAACGAGCATACTGTACAACCGATAGAGCAGTGATAGCCAAATGGTTAAAACTTGCACTCTCAATCGGGAGGTCCGAGGTTCAAACCCAAGCACGCACCACTGATTTATGGGCGTATTAGAAATTAATTATCACTGCTTTTCGGTCAAGGAAAACATCATGAGGAAAGGAGGTGTGTGAAGTACACCAATCCGCACTTGGCCAGCGCGGTGGGCCATGGCCTATAACTCTATCATTCCGAGAGAAGATCCGTGCCCACTAGTGGAACAATAATGGGTTGACCACGACTAAACGACCAAGTTGTCCAACTGATAAGCGGCCACCTACGGACGTTTGTAACTATCTCCAGCTAAGATCAAAATGTTACCTGAGGTTGGCTACATACACATTGCTACCGGTGAAGACTAAGTTAGAAAGCTTATTATATCCCCATTATTTTTCAAACCAGAACACAGGAAATTTTATCATGATTTACAACACTGGTTCGACTTAATATGAAATTATCCTAAACTTTAAAGTTTTTATAAGAGAACCGATTCCAGTCTAGATTTTATATTCTTCTATAGACTAAAAGTAGCATTGTGTTTTACAGATAGTCCCGATTTTTGCAAATTGTGTACATTGGGACTAAAGTTTGCTTAGCATCGAGCCATAAAAAGTGCAGCTATAACTTCCGAGGGTTGAAAATCTAACATGACCTAATTGTATCGTGTCCGGTAGTAACTAACATGTTGGAGGCTGTCCAAGTGGGCAGGCGGTGACCACACGACCTTGTGACCGCATTGTATTAGAACGATATACGATAGGCATTTTTATATCGGGCGATCATCCTGTTTAGGGTTCCGTATACAAAAGGTAAAAAGGTCCATTTTTGTAGATTGTATGTAACCGGAATTATACGATTCAAATCGCTTGGTCTAAGGTACACTTACAATGTTTTTTGTGAACGCAGGGCTTATATATTTTATCGATCCATTATTTTATACAAATAGGATTTTCTAAAAGTAACGTGTGTAGGACCAAAAACGAATATATATAAAAATAATATTAGATTTCATTAAAATACATAATACCATAGTGTATTTAAATATAAACTAGTCTGTTTGTCTATTGAGTATTAGCTTTTATATTATATCAATACTGCTCGGTCTAAAAGCACCCCTTTCCCAACCCTCTCTTTTCAATCGCAGATACCACATTTTAAAACTGTAGTTTATCACTCTACCAATAGGGAATATGCAAAAAAATTAAATTGGTCTCAAATATTTTTTCTCGAATCTAATAAAGATTGTAAGTAATATTGGAAATATAATGTGAAGTAACTGAAAGGCACAACCAAAACATACACGGCAGTTCATGGGCTGTGTCACATGATGTCATCGAAAGCGCGCGCTAAATGGCCGCGTTTGAACGGCTCATCTTTATTAAAAACATTTTAAGTTTTTGAAAAAACTTGAGAATTTTCAAACCTATTTTATTTTTTCGACATTATATAGAAGTAAATTAATTTAAGACATAAAAAAAATCATGCAAATTCCCTATTGAAACTAATCCAACGATACCTCTTACGTAAAATTTCGTCAAGCCGTTTCAGATGTAAAGCGTGCTAAATAATTGAACATATCAAATCTTTACTCTTTTCTGATACAATCGGCTAAAAAAAATCACCACTATTAGTCATAAATATTCCCCGAGACGAAGAACAAAGCAAGATATTACGTTGGAAACTGAATTTTCAGTTGGATTAAAATGCGAGGCGAGGTCGTCGGCAAATTGGATTTGCAACTTCTGCATGACGAACTAATTACTCTAGGTAGTCAGGAAGAACGAGATCGCTGAATTAATATGGAAGTGAACAAATATATTAAGGATAATTATGCAAATAAAGATATCATATTATTAATATAAAGTCGAAAGTTTGTGGGTGTGTATATTTGTTACTTCTTCGCGTCTTAACGGTTGCAGCGATTTTCATAAAGTTTAATAGAGAGCTGACACTCTGGATTAACATATAGGCTACCTTTTACTGTGGGGAAATATCTTATTCCCACGGGACGATCGATACATCGATTTTTTAACGCAGGCGAAGCTGCGGGGTATAGCTAGTTATGAATAAATCAATTTTCAATATCTATCTGTAATGTAAAATGCAAGAGAGCTATATATTTCTAATAATATTGCATAGTTTTTGGGATTAAAATTTTGTATAGTTTTATATATAAAATGTAGGAAAAAATATTTGATAGAAAAAAAAACATAAAACTGGATTGTGTCTCTGGCTTCACCCACTTAATATGTTCGACAACAGTTAAGAATTATTCAGGTATCTCTACAAATATAAAGAACCGGCTAAATGCGAGTTGCACTTACACACGAAGGGCTCAGTATCACTATACATCTATAAACAGCTCTTGCATTGCTGGTTTCTAGCTCAATTTTATATGAGACTACCATCTTTGTCTTTGGGAGTAGCAACGCATCTATGTTTGACTATCGAACTCATATTCTATATGAAGTTGCTTATAGGTGTCTACAGGTCGTCCCTGTAGTTCCGGGACCAGAATAGGGCTACGGTATCCCCTGCCTTCCGTAAGAGGCGACTAAAAGGGGGTTATGGGGTTACAGGCGGCTAGAGTGGAAGCTAGAACCGTCCAGCCTGGCGATGCCGGGAAGGATGGTGGTATGTGTGGTCGCATACCGTCGTAACGACTAGACACCGGGGGGAGTTTTACTGCGCTAAAAATCCCGCATAACCTTGCGTCACTCCCACGGCGTCGGGTATCTTTTGAAGGTTTCCCCTTCGAGAAAAAAAATGGTGTCCACAAGTGGTAGCCATCACATACCATCCGATGGAATGTACGCCATTTCAATATTACCAATATTTTGATTAAGTTTTTTAATATAATGTGTAGCAGTACTGAAACCACAGTCTTAGCTGAAAGCGTTCCCTTTTATCTGCAAGTTATTTAGAAACAAAATCCCATTACAAAATATGAATACGACGCGTTAATTAATGAAATAATTCAATAAGCAGGTTTGTGCGGTTCATCCGTGCGTTAACTAGTTGAGTGTTCTCCACGTGGCATTAGTTTAGTATAACTAGATCATCGCATATCCGCTAATATGAAATTCCAAAGTAAGGGCTTTTATGTACGAATACGTAATTTAAGCTATTAGAGCCCTATTGTTTCTATTTTATTTTATAAGACTTCACGCCCGATTAGCCTGTAAGCCACCTGATGGTAAGTGGTATCTGACGGCCATGGATAATTATAATCAACTTCATAGAGCATAGGCATTATCTGAAGTCAATCACAGATACGTATCTACAACTGAGGACTAAGATGGTCGCCTCATATTCAAGGTTGTAGAACCAGTGTAGTTCGACCGGCGAAGTACCACCCCCACACCTATTTCTAGCGTAAAGCATTTCTTGCGTTTGTTAGAAGGGTGTGGTTGCCGGCACACTTTCACATAAGGCGACCATCATAGTCCTCGAGAGTAGCAACGCATGTGTAATTGACTTCAGATGGAACCTATGTTTTGTATGAAGTTGATTACAGGTGTCCATGGGCGGCAGTGGCCACTTACCATCAAATGGACTGCATGCTTGTTTGCTGCTTCAATTAGATAGAAAAAAAACAACAAACCAATAAACAAAGTCAAATTAAGAATACAGCTTGTCTTGATAGTCAGTAAGCGCCATTTCTATTTCTACTTCGTCAGATTAATGTTAGGCGGTACTGTATTCTCATTGAATACAGTCATAAATAATAAGGCAGACACTTAAATAAGGCACTATAATCCTCGGGGTAGTACTAACCTTAGATAAAACTCCGATTCTATTTAATTTATATTTCATTGTAATAAATGTCCATGGACGGCTGAACTAAAGTAATCTAAGTGGCGAATTTCGTCCCTGTAGCCTCGGGGTCAGAATAGGGCTACGGTATCCCCTGCCTGTCGTAAGAGGCGACTAAAAGGGGTTTCCAGGGTTGCAGACGGCTAGAGTGGGAGCTCGAACCGTTCAGTCAGGCAATCCCGGGAAGGACGGCGGTATGTGTGGTCGCATACCGTCGTAAAGACTAGACGGAGCGGTGGGCCCAGCCGCCCATCTGGGAGGAACCCGATGGGGCAGCGCGCTCGGAGGATTCCGGTTGAAGTCGTTTCGAGTGTTTGTGATAAATACACGGTAGTGTGTTATGTGTTTTAGTTGATTTTATGTATGTTATATGCATTATTTGAAAAAAATATTAACATTCTGCACTCTTTCTCTACGTCCACCATAACCGTGCAAAATTTCACACTAATCCGTCCGCGGCATATTACTTAAAAATGCAGCACAAGATTTGGTTAACGTATTTATATATAGATTTTTTGGATATTGGTCCATACCAACCATGACGAAGTATCTAGTACGGAACCATGAGTATACAAAGCGTAATTTTCATATATTGTACAATTCTAATCACGACACTGGAAATTAAATAAACCACCCAAAGCCTGTATAACTGAGTAATTTCCCTTTATTCTCCATATAATTCGTATACGGGTATATATAATTAACGTAGATAATTTTAACACCAACGAGATACCGTGTACATTTAATACGATAATTAATTAATTCGGTATTTAACTAATGAGATTCGTCTCAAACGTAATATCTTCGTAATGTACGCAGAATCTCAATTAATTTAAAATATTTAATAATCTCGACATGAGACATTTACTGAGACATCATAATTACGCTCCGACCTTATTTTGCACGCGTAAACAGTATATTTTTCTTGTTTTGTGACCTTATTCTTGTCACGCGAGTTATAGTCGACGCGTGTTTGCATGCGTGAATTAGTTTGTAGTCACATGCTGTTCAGGTGTTTTATAAATTTTCTGTATTCTTTAATTGTATTTGTATTTTTTTATTTGTATTTTTTTTTTTGATTAATTACGCAGGTGGCACAACCAGAGAAGTTAAACCTACCGAGTTGAACTGAATTACACCGCCAAATTTATTACAGCATGAAACAGTTCTTGCATTTCAATAAAAGGATGCTGTAATAATAATTTAATTTTAACGGAATTTCGCGTGCTTGGCGTCAACCCATTAATGTCCTACTGTTCCTTGGGCACGGGTCTTCTCTCAGAATGAGAGAGTTATAGGCCATGGTCCACCGCGCTGGGCAAGTGCGAATTGGTGGACTTCACACACCTTCGAGAACTTTTTTTTAAAGAACTCTCGGGTGTGTAAGTTTTCTCACGATGTTTTCAATTTAATGTCATTTATATAGATAACTAGCCGATTAAGCGAACTTTGTTTCGCCTAACCTATATTATATATATTCCTCCACAATATTATGCATGTATACACATATATACATTATACATTATACATACAATCCTTCCTCTTGAATCACTCTATCTATTAACTCTATCTATTAAACACACAATATTAAAATCTGTAGCGTAGTTTTAAATATCTCAGCATACAGAGGGGCAGACAGCGCGATTACTGTTTTATGCTATGTAGTGATGGTACGGAACCCTTCGTGTGAATCCGACTCGCACTTAGCAGATTTATTTATTTTACTTAGCAATTTATAGAACATTTTGTGACTACTATATTTAAAACTAAAAACTTAAATACGCCCGTACTTGTTTCCCAGATCTTAGTTCGAACCTTACAGTAACTCACTTGGTAACTAGTTAAAAGCAAAAGTTTAGGCACTTCACAACTTACACTCACCAGCATTAAGGGTTTTATCGCATTCGTAACTTTTAACAAGCAAGCCTTTCATATTGCATTCGTCCAAGTAAATGGGAAATAACTTACAGAATCAGCGGAAGAAACTAAAATTTACTTTATTTTACAAAACTGCGGTTATTAAATTTCTTCAAATGTATTTATAGCAAACCTACTAAGTTTGTAGAATATTTTATGAATTTATTATTTTATGAAGGAAGACAGGTAGGTAGGTAGGTTTGTATTCTACTTTTAATAAAGGCGTTTAGTGAGAAATAGTTTTAACTAGAGAAAACGCGTTTTAACTAAAAACGGGTTCTAACGGTAACATATGCGCAGTTTAGTCATAATTTTACACGACGGACCTCTTACATAATACAAAACGCGGTTCACTTCGCCAGATATCGGGCTTTACAAACACCACTACATAAACCGCTGCATTATCCCTCTAACCTCTATTTACGATAACATAAATATGTCAAAAGTTAGGTTTTTATGTGTTGACGAAGGGCGAAAGTCTTCCGCTAAGGCGTCATCTCGGAAACTCGGGTCTTATCTCTTTGTTTTGTTAACATTTGTATGCGACCGCCGTGCTAAACATTAACGCGAGTTGTGGCCATTGCACCAGCGATTGTGTCCGCTGATGTCTCTTTCATCAGCCTTTTTAAATGCGTCAGAAGAAGGGTAAATATTTTCGGGAGTTTATACGCAATGTGTGGGAGTATGTATATATATTTGTATGTAGGTATGACCAACCGACCGTTGTTGGTAGGAGCTGGTGGTGGTGGTCAAGGTGGTAGAACCAGTGTAGTTCGACCGGGGAAGTACCACCGCCACACCTATTTCTAGCGTGAAGCATTTCTTGCGTTTTGATAGAAGGGTGTGGTTGCCGGCACACTTTCACAGGACTATGATGGTCGCCTCATGAGGCGACCATCATAGTCCTCGGGAGTAGCAAAGCATCTGTGATTGTCTTCAGATGGAACCCATGTTCTGTATGAAGTTGATTACAGATGTCCATGGGCGGCAGTGACCACTTACCATCAGGTGGACTGCATGCTCGTTTGCTACTTCAGTCAAATAAAAAAAAGCAACAGCCCAAACGCCTCGACGAATCTTAACCTATGACATATCATTGTAATCAACTCACTTTGCAGAGTGACATAATATGCTTTATATTTTCGATATTAGCAAGAATTCTCGTGTGTCATAGAGAATAATTTGGTACTTTTTACGCACAATTTCTTATAATCAAAAGTATTCTTACTGTTATAGTTCACTACTTCAAAGATATAATAACATCACAGAAATAAATGGATGTGCCGGTGACAATTACATTTCATTTATTTATTTATTACATTATAGGTCACAACGTCTTTATTTTGAAAATTACCCATAAAACCTACGTAGGTTTGTCTTGGATACTAAGTTACCAAAGAACTGATTAACAAGGTGTTCATAAAGGCTTCCTAAAAGCTTTATGACAAGAAATCTCAAAAATACCCTTAAACGTTAATCAATAACGAGCTCGCGTGTTTCGTGGCCACACCATCAGCAACGTTTACCTCTGCGTTAGAGGGATAATCGTTGATTTATGGTTAATATCACACGTGATTTACAAGTCATCTCAAGGTCTACACCCGAAAGAGTTTATTGAATCCGTTGTGCTGTAGCGAACGTGTTTATTGACCTGAATAAGTAGGTTATTGTTAAAATTTTATTCCCGTTTACAAGTATAGAAAATCATTTTTATCCTTTTCTTGACGAAATGCAAGATAGAACAAGTATTGTTTGAGCGGGGTGTTACCACCGTCACTCCTGTTTCTAGCGCTCATGGATAGTTGGAAGGATCAGTGCCATATTTGAGACGACTCTCTTTATCCTCACGAATGGCAATGCATGTGTAATTGAGTTCTGGTACAATACCTGCTCAATATGGGATTTTGCTACAGATTTCCATGAGTGTTTATGTGTATATATTAAATACAAATACATTTTTGGACATAACTACTAACGACTTTTAAACAAACACCAGGATTCTAAAATCATACTGTCTATAACTCGGAATAGAACTCGGAACCGTTTGCGTCTATCTTTTAAGTAAACAGATGTCTCTGTAAAATAACATTATAATTCCATAGATATTATAGGAAGGGGATTTAGAGTACCCCAAGGCAATCACTTTGGTCCATTTATTTATATTAGAGTTTTACGTAATCTATTTACACCAGAAAATTAGAAATAGATTGGAAATTCGCAAAATAATAATTTCTATGTTGATTTTAATTACGAAGAGAGTAGTATTAGTTCAATCTGCTGATTAGTTGATAAATATACATGTAGATACATATTATTTTCAGATAATTAGCAATTACCTATTTCAAACATCGTAAGGAAACTCACATGCCTGATAGTTTTAACCATTCATGGATTTAAAAGTAAACTAAAACAACTTTTACACATTCACCAGAAAAGCCAGGAAACTTACAAGTATGACACAAGTGCTATATTTAAATTATAATTTGAAATCAGTTTATAGTTATTAGTTGTATTTTGTCGATAGAACATGACACTGACAATCAGAAATGTAATCGTAGTGTTGATAATCTCTTTGCAGAAATGTCAGTGTCACAAGTTGTCACAGATAACAGTTAGTTCTCTTTTTTTTAATGTGATTAGGTTAGATTAGTATATTAAAATGTTTTTGTAAGTAAGCCGTTACGTCGTGTCGTCACCGGTTGGACACTGCGGAAGATCAGCGCTGGCAGTCTTCGGATGCCAACATAATGCTGAGCAGTGTCCATTTCGTGATGCTTTGCACCCTCTTTTGTGTTTTTTCTTTTTCGTCATTTTGTACTCTTGTATAATAACCAAATGTGTAAGCAAAACGAATAAATGATTATCTATCTATCTTTTATAACAAACTTCTCAAAAGTGAGTGAAGTCTACCAATTAGCACTTGACCACCGCGGTAGACTGAAGCCTAAAAGTCACTCATTCTAAGAGAAAACCAGTGCCTAGCAGTGAGATAATAATGGGTTCATGAGGGCTAATAGCAATTCATACTTTTTAAAGATCTTTTTTAAAAAGGTTCGAGATGTAATTCTGGCATGGGTAGTTAGATCTATACTAATATTATAAAGAGGAAAACTTTGTATTTTTTTTGTTTGTTATGAATTAACTTAAAAACTACTGAATCGATTTTAGAAATTCTTTCACCGTTAGAATGCTACATTACCTCTGAGTAATGTGATTCAAAGTGTCAAAAATTTTGCTCAAAAATTTTTTGAAGTGAAACTTCTTTAGGCGCATGAGGGTAAAATTTTTACAGATGAAACGTCACGCCAGTATGCAACGGAAGTGTCGGAAAAGAGAGAGAGAGTGATCGAGACCGATTGAGAGAGAGTAAGACAGGGCGAACGTAGCATGAGCAACTAGCCGTGGAGTGAGAGTAGGGAGCAAGCGAGTGAGAAAGATTGAGAGAAAAAGTGAGACAGAGCGAACGTCGTATCACGCCTTTTTCCCTTCCTCTTAATCTTGGAAATTTAAAGTTTTAGATTTGTATAAATATTAACAAGATTTATATATTAGTTCGCCAAAGAAGTTTCACTTCTGACATGTGTACTTTGTACGCACGCATGTTTTTTTTTGACTAAATCCACATTACGGATGGAGGAGGGACATGTCCAGGAGTTGAGTAGATTACATTATAGTCTGTGCGAACGAAATCGCGTCTATTATGCAAGTTATTGATTAACTCAGAAACCTCTTAGGTGGTTGGATTTAGACATTTGGGTAACTGTTTGTGTATTGATGACCTTTAGAGTGGAAAACATTAAAAAAATAAAATAAAAAAAGTAAAAAAAATAAAAAAGTAAAAAAAAAAAAAAAAAAAAGTAAAAAGTAAAAAAAAGTCCAATTTTTTTTGGTATAAAAAATAAAAATCTGCGTAATGTCTCACATGACACTATGTGCCAATATTGCCACAATTTAACGACAAATTCACATTTTTCATAAGTTTGATGGATAAAAAATCCCTAATAAATACAAACTTACAAAATCTGTAGAGGATGAAACTGATTCTCTTTGTTTATGCGCACCAAGGAAAAATATTGAAAAACTTCTGAAGAAAGCATAATATGTCAAAGTAATAAAGCAAATCCGGCATCCGTCGGCTTAATCCAAATAATCCATAAGGGTAAGTAGCGTTGAAAAATTGCATCCCTTAACTTTAGGAGGATTACCAGAAGATAAATATTATTTTGCCGAAGTGAAAAATCAAGTAAACAATTTTGAAAACAATTCAATAGCGTTTACTATAAATTAACCTTATTACTGAGTTGTAGATTTATCTAGAAGCAATAAGCATTGCTTCTAGATAGATTAGTGTTCTGAATCGAGGGTTGAAATCCTAGAACTGTTACTTTGATTTTTTAAGTTGGTGCCAACCCATTACTGTCCCTCTGCTGGGCACGAATCTTCTCTCAGAAAGAGAGAGTTTTTAGGCCATAGTTCGCTGGCCAAGTGCAAATTGGTAGACATCACACACCCCCGAGAATATTTGTTTAAAGAACTCTCGGGTGTGCAGGTTTCCTCACGGTGTTTTCCTTCGCCAAAAAGCAGTGATAATTAATTTCTAATACGCACATAATTTAATAAGTAAAAATCAGTGGTGCGTGCCTGGGTTTGAACCTCGGACCTCCCGATCGAGAGGGCAAGTTTCAACCATTAGGCTATCACTGCTCTGCATTTTTTAAGTTATGGCCCTAATATTATTGAAGAGTGGTACTGGGTGCAGAATTATTCAACCAGGAAGGTACACGCCACCCGATTTATTTCCATTGTAAAACAGTTTTGTGTTATAGTAGCAAATTTAGATGCCGACTAACTTACACATGGGACGATCATCATATTTATAAGAAGAAATAAAGCATATGTAATTCGCTCCAGAGAGATTTTCTATTTTATGCATATCGAGTTAGAGTTGATGTATAGTTGGTCAATGGACATTGGCATTGGAACTAGGTTAATAATAAGCTAAACCTGACATGAAATTGTTAAATTACTCATTTATGACTTATTAAATTTACATTAAAGTTTATTACCTATTAAATTAATTATATTGCTCTTCATTATTTGCTGAAATTGTTTATTATATTTTTAAATTAGACATTGTAAATAAATTTATTTTAATACTAGGAGTTGCACGCCATGACAGTATATAGCTGATTGTGTAGAACTATATATTTTGATCTAAGATCCATGTTAAACTATAATTTTTGCAAACTAGCTGATCCAGCAAACTTTGTTCCGCTCAAAAGTGAAAAATCTAAAATTATCAATATTTCGCCACCTTCCTCTTAAATCACTCTATATATTTAAATAAACTGCATTAATATCCGTAGCGTAGTTTTAAAGATCTAAGCTTTCCGCTGTCTGTATCTATGTATAGATACAGACAGCGGAAAGCGACTTTGTTTTATAATATGTAGTGATAAATATTCATTCAATCATTCATAAAATGACCACTTACCATTAGATGTAACGCAATGCTCAACTTTCAATCTTGTATAAATAAAAAATTATGTTGACAATGAAGGAAAAAATCACAAGCCTAACACTTGAGAGTCTTTATACTGAGAGAAGACCAACGTCCAAAGTTGAGATGGAAATGCAATGATAATATTGATGAAATATCGTTTCCGAAGTAAAGAATTCAGCGAACAGTTCTGAAAACGATTCAGAAGTGCCGGCTGCAAATTGATCTTATTACCGAGTTTCGGTAATGTGATCGGTAACTTCGGGTGCTTCCATGAATGCTTCTAGCTAAAACTTAACTTTACCCTGTTTTACCCTGTTTTAAAGTTAGACTTTTGCTCGCTTTCGATGGACTGAACGATCACTTACATGGTATACATTATCTTATTTTTCTTGAATTAACAAGAAAAATGTGTTATTCTGTATGTTTTGATTCGAATTAACACTGGTCTTTTCTTAGAATCAAGACTATTCTCAGAGAAGACAAACGTCCAAAGTTGAGATAGAAATGCAATGATAATATTGATGAAATATTATCATTTCCGAAGTAAAGAATTCAGCGAACAGTTCTGAAAACGATTCAGAAGTGCCGGCTGCAAATTGATCTTATTACCGAGTTTCGGTAATGTGATCGGTAACTTCGGGTGCTTCCATGAATGCTTCTAGCTAAAACTCAACTTTACCCTGTTTTAAAGTTAGACTTTTGCTCGCTTTCGATGGGCTGAACGTTCACTTACATGGTGTACGTTATTTTATTTTTCTTGAATTAACAAGAAAAATGTATTACTATTTTTTTATGCACTCGTCATAACCCAAGTACGCTGGGACATTTGTTTCGTGTTGCAAACGCCAGAAATTATGCAATTTATGGCAGATTTCGTGTTACAAGGCCTTTTTTTCTTTCGAGGGGGACACCTTCAAAAGGTACCAGGAGTGACGCAGGGTTATGTGGGATTTTTACCGCACTAAAGCCTCCCCGGTGACCGTCCTCTGTGCTAAAAAGAGGACTATGGGATCCCCAAAGGAACGCAACTGGATTCCTCTGAGCGCGTTGCTCCGTCTGGTCTTTATGACGGTATGCGAACACACATACCGCCGTCCTTCGTGGGGTTGCTTGAACGAGCGGTTCGAGCTCTAAATCTATCCGCTCGCAATCTCGGAAGCTCCTTTTAGTCGCCTCTTACGACAGGCAGGAGATACCGTAGCCCTATTTAATTCCGGAACTACAGGGACGCGGCGCCGTTACTGGCGGCCGCGGCAATTTCTTCTCCGAGCGGATTCAGCGCGCTCTCTAGCCTTTTCGGCGTCTTCCTTTTCTGACATCATTTCCTTACAGAAGGTGATCATGCCGTTCCAGGCCTCTCGCTGCTGAATCATCGCCGCAACGGCGGCCGCCGGAGAAAGGTCCGCTCCAACCTTTTGGACGAAGATACGCCGCTGAGACTCCACACCTATTTCAACCTCTAGCAACGTATCTGTGATTGACTTCAGATAGAACCCATGTTCTATTTAAAGTTACTTATAGATGTTCATGTGACGCAGTGACCACTTGCCATAAGGTGGACTGCATGCTCGTTCGCTACTTCAATCAGATAAAAAAATACGGTGAAAGCTCTTCTTGATAGACTTGCAAATCGATTAGACCTATAACCACTTTTCTTCAATATTCCAAATTCCTTTTCAAGTAATACATGAAGTCAGGGAAAATGTATGTTTCAAAAAGATAGTGTCGTAATTCACTTACTCTTAATAAAGTGAAATGCATACATGAATATTCATCAGATAATCCGTTTAACAGCATCTGGCGGCGCAATGTGTATCGAGTTCAATGAATACGATACTGCTGTTACAGTTGTCTGAGTATTAACGAGCAAACGAGTAGCGATACGATGAAAACTTGTGGTTTGATTTTTTAACTGACTTTCCAAAGAGTTTATCTAGTCGTCACGATTTCTTTTAACTTTCCAAAGGAAAGAGGTTATCTGTTCGTCACGTATATTTTTTTATTTTATGTATGTTCGGCCATTTTGGTCATATTCCGCCGACCTACCGACACGATTCATACGGTTGTATGCGGCTAGTTTCACAGGCGGTTTCACATTCAGGAAAATGGAAACCTTCCGGCAGTTTTCCCGAAAAATTGGAAATGCCGGTTTATTAAAATCTTGAATAAATTGGATGTTTCTGAACCGATTTCAATTTTCTTTCTTTTATTTAGTAGGAAATTTCATCACGGAACTTTTTCTCTTGGACATGGGTATGCTATGATGAAATATTTTTTATTTTTGTGTGGTATGAATGTCGGGGTTTAGTTGCAGTAACAAATGAGTATTCACATCGATTGGTTGGTAAGTAGTCACTGCCACCAATGAAAATCTGTGAGCAACTGCATAAAAAACAAGTTCTATTTGATCCAATATAGATGCATTGCTACTACCGAGCACTAAATGGTCGCCTCATATAAAAGTGATTCGGTAACCACACCCTTCCAACGAAAGAAAAAACTGCCCCACGCCAGAAATAAGCGTGGCTGTGTACTTTCCCGGTCGAACTACATTGACTCTATCCTGGAGTTTGTTTCCTCAATCGCTTCTCGCCGACGATGCAGCATGTTAATACGGGTTAATACGATGATTCATTAAAGGTATGCTTTTCGTTTTTCGTCCATTTTTATTTTGTTTGTACTACTTTTTTACATCATACTTTATGAATCCACGATCAAGGTTTTTTGTTGTATGATATGTGAAAATGAGCATGCAGTGCACCTGATACATATCTCGTCATCCCATTATTGTCCCACTGCTGAGCACGGGTCAACTCTCAGAATGAGAAAGTTTAGGCCATAGTCCACTGCGCTGGCCAAGTGCGAATTGGTCTGATTAATTTAATTATCGTAATATAATAGTGATTTTCGATGATCTGATATGTAGGTCATAGAACATCACTATTATAATATAACGATACTTAAATTAAAATGGCTCTAAATACGTTTTTTCGAAGACTGAGATGCATTACTGTGGTCTGGAACGAGGAGTTCAAGGTTCAAACCTCACCATGTAAATGCTTGTTCAGAGGCTGTGACAACTTTTAGAATCATAGTGCGGGGTTTTATTTTTTGGTACTGAGGTAGAAAAAGGCATACAGCTCAGCTGAGGGTAAATAATTACTTTCCATGGACGTCTGTGATCAAATCCTTATAAAACAGGGGACTTAACCGAACCGAAGGGGATTTTAGCCATTAGTTTTTGAAGTGAAACTTCTTTAGGCGCATGAGGGTAAAATTTTTACAGATGAAACGTTACGCCGGTATGCAACGGAAGTGTCGGAAAAGAGAGAGAGAGTGATCGAGACCGATTGAGAGAGAGTAAGACAGGGCGAACGTAGCATGAGCAACTAGCCGTGGAGTGAGAGTAGGGAGCAAGCGAGTGAGAAAGATTGAGAGAAAAAGTGAGACAGAGCGAACGTCGTATCACGCCTTTTTCCCTTCCTCTTAATCTTGGAAATTTAAGGTTTTAGATTTGTATAAATATAAACAAGATTTATAAATTAGTTCGCCAAAGAAGTTTCACTTCTGACATGTGTACTTTGTACGCACGCATGTTTTTTTTATTAAGATAGATGCTTCGTTGTGGAACCAGCATCTCAATCCTTCTACCGAAACCTGCTTTACGTTAGAAATAGATATGAAGATGGATAGTATACTAGATATAGTAACTATAGACCCAAGTATACTGGTTCTACCAACCATAAATTTCGCTTTAGGTGAATCTGGGTCTTTCAGATAAATAATATATGTGTGTTTTATTTTTATTTAACTTAAAATGTTTCAACCCTGGTTACACTAATCTATGACACCCACGTTACTGTAAATTGTTGTGACAGGCTACGTGTCTAGACGGAATCCAAAAATAACTTTAGGGTACGTTTAAATCGAATTACCTATGTACAGCGATGAACTATCATTCAATATACAAACATGCACTGCACTCGGAATGTATGAATGCGAGCAGTGCAATGCATGAATGCATTGACTGACTGCAAGCGAGATGCATGTTCGCATCATGTGCGATTTGTTCAAATGCCTCTTTTCCGCTGTTACTGCACTGCTTGTGCACCGCTACTGCGCCGCTTTTTTATATGACTAAAGTAACAAACAAGCATGCAGTCCACCTGATGGTAAGTGGTCACTGCGGCCCATGGACATCTGTAAACAACTACATACAGAACATGAGTTCCATCTGAAGTCAATCACGGATGCGTTGCTACTCCCGAGGACTATGATGGTCGCTTCATATGAAAGTGTTCCGGCAACCACACCCTTCATCGAAACGCAAAAAATGCTTCACGCTAGAAATAGGTGTGGCGATGGTACTTCCCCGGCCTAACGACACTGGTTCTATCACCTTAAAAAAGCCCTTGTGCACTGTTTCTGCGAGGCTACTACGCAGCATGTGCACTGCTTTTGCGTGGTTTCTACGCCCCTTATGCGCTGCTTCCGAATGCTAATGCGTGGTTTTTGTGCCGCTTCTGCAGCGCTAATATGGCGTTTCTGGGCCACATGTGCGCAAATTAAGCAAACCGCATCAGTTCAGCACGTCAATACAACGTTTGAAATGATGAGTGCTATATTGCATTTTTGAGATCTATTCACACAGAATGCGCTTAAATATAAATAATAGTTGTACTCAAATTGGTGTTCAAAATCAACAGTAATTATTCATGTGGAGCGGGCATTCTCTAGGTGTGTTCACACCCTTAGATGACCCTGAGTCTGATAGGCAGTTATTAAACGGCCTTTTAATATTAATAGGAGGCATAATAAATAAAAATGTCCTCTGCCCCAAAAAAACGGTCGTGTACGAAACGCAAACAAATTCACAAAGTTTTTTCGTGTTCCCCATAATTCCCTTAAGAGTCTCAAACTCCCAACAATTGTAATGCAGGGTCCTTACAGGAGCAGTAAATTATTAATATCCGAGTACTGACAAGAAAAGACCGATGTTTCTACAGATTGAGAGGGAGTAGGGTCCGTTATAACATTTTTATGATATTTCGAGTACCCTTATAGCTACTTAAGAACAAGTAGAAGGTGAAATATAGACTTCTGCTCAAGTTGTACCTTGTTCTTAACCTTTAAACGCATACTAACATATAGTCATCTGCGTACAATACGTAGATTCCTATATGTTATTATATGGTAATTTATGTCTAGACACTAGATGTCTGGAATTAGTAACCAACTAGATAGATATACAACAGGCGTTCTGCTCCAAAACCAAGCTGAGAACTGAGAAATAAGTTGGTTCACCTTATATCTAAGTCAACCGGTGATGCACACTTGGATAAAAACTTAGACCTTGACGAACCACGTTCGGTCTGGAGGTTTGTGCATGTCTTTGTGGCTATGAGTGTAAATTTTTTTCTCAAATTCATGTTTAATATAAAAGTTATGCAGGTACTTTAATCATTTTAAGCTTGAAACGAGCTGAAAATAGGTGCGGTGTTCGCACTTTGCCGGTTGAAACAAACTGATTCTATCAAACACAAACCATTTAATGTTGTTTTCCAATATTAGAAATTATTTCTCGTGATTACCTTCTATCGATAAATATTCTATTGAACTTTGTGGGACCTTTGATAAATGTCATAGGTCCATAACGACCACTCCTTCGTTTGACCTTATATCAACCTAAGCAACGAGAAACGGCTTAAATTTACAGCTTTGCACAAACTAGACCTTTTACTATTCAGAGTAAGACCGCTAGTTTGTATTTATAATCATTTGGATAAACAATAATAATCTCTTAAAGTTACCGATAACCTTGCTAAATCCCAAGAAGACGTATTTGTTTTAGACTTGTAGGTAAATCCCTGGGTTCGATTCCGGAGATACCACTTCTAAGCCTACCTTTTTTTGTGTGATCGAAGGAGAAACCTTCAAAAAGTGCACTACGCCGTGGGAGCGACGCAGGGTTATGTGGGATTTTTACCGCTCTAAAACCCCCCTAGTGGCCGTCCTCAGCGCTAGCTGAGGACTCCGGGGTCTTCAACGGAACACAACCGGAGATCTCTGAGCGCGATGCCCATTTCGGGATCCTCCCTGGTGAGCAAATATGTTTGTCGCACCTTGTGTTCATTACGGCGGTATGCGACCACACATGCCGCCGTCCTTCCCGGGGCCGCTTGGCTGAATGGCTGAATGGCTGAAGACCCTTTTAGTCGCCTCTTACGACAGGCAGAGGGTACCGTAGCCCTATTCTGGTCCCGGAACTACAGGGACAACCACTTCTAAGCCTATCTGCCTAATAACAGCAATATAAAGCGCTGCTCTATTCTAAGTTAGTAAGAGAGACAAATTCCAAAGGACTTCTTAGGGGTAGACGCTTTGCAGTTAACATCAATTACAATTCGGGTTGATTACAGATGGCCATGGACGGGATTGTCAGCTAACCGTTACAGTTTAAAAAAATATCTTGCCTATATATATGTATGACTAGGTCACCCTCGCGTTTTCACCCACTTAACTACCACGGAATTTTTTATATCTGACTGAAGTAGCAAATGAGCATGCATTCTATCTGATGGTAAGCGGTCACTGCCGCCCTTGTACATTTGTAAGCAACTTCAAATAGAAAATAGGTTTTGTCTGAAGTCAATTAACAGATACGTTGCTACACCTCGGGAGTAGCAACTTATATGTGCTACTCCCGAGGGTAAACAACGCAACGCATGCAAATGTTATTATTGGACATCCGCGAAAGCGAATGCGGATGTTGTTTTATTTCAGTTCTCGGTGTAGGGTGACGGAGGATAAAAAAATGCGACCTTTTTTTGGAGTTCGAATTAAATTTGTACAGATTTGGTGACGTTTTTTTGCATTGCACTGCAATTCAATATTCGCAAAACATTCAACACACATACACTCATAGCCCCACACTAGGATTTTCTCCTGTGTCGTGGTTACCATGGACACACACAAGACGAATACACAAACATCCAGACCCAGAACACGAATCTTAACTCATCATTCAGATAGCTATCTGGCCGAAAATCGAACCCGGGACCCATTGCGTATCAGACCGGTATGGTAACCGCTCCGCCACGCGGGTAGTCACAATTCTTCCGAATGCAAATGAAAATATCTAAAAACATGCGAATATTCACGAATGCGAATTTCGTTACATCACTAGTAAGTACTATATTTGAACTAGGTAAGGTTAATTACTTACCGGTAGCTTCCGAACATATTAGACCCCAAATGTAGAATTCTGTTTAAATAAGCGTATAAGACGATCACGTTTCCCTCCTATATTGACCGTTAGGATTGCAGCAATTACTATTGGCGCTGTCTTCGAGTAAAAGTCGAGAATTGATCGAGAATGGGCAAAGATCTAGAACTAAGTTGTATTTTATATGTAAAAACGTGGTAAAAGAAAAGCAACACGGAATACAACTAAATGCGTATATGAATGAACTGATTTCAAAGAAAAAAGACAAATCCGCTGAGTTTCTTAATGGTTTTCAATCTGTTGCGTCGTATTCTTATTTAGTAGTAGTGTAGGAAAAATGTAAAATGTAAGTGTGTAATACACTTAGGTCTATACACGTATAACGCTTGAAGCGAGTGCGTACTAGACATCGAATTTATCTGCATTTTTTTTATCTGACTAAAGTAGCAAACGCGCATGCAGTTCACCTGTTGGTAAGTAGTCACTGCGGCTCATGGACATCTGTAATCAACTTCATACAGAAGATGGGTTCCATCTGAAGTCAATCACAGATGCGTTGCTTCTCCCGAGGACTATGGTGGTCGCCTCATATAAAAATGTGCCGGCTACCAAACCCTTCCATTGAAACGCAAGAAAGGCTTCACGCTAGAAATAGATGTGGCGATTGTACTTCCCCGTTCGAACTACATTGGTTCTACCACCTTCTAAATGATGAAGATGCTCCATGACATACATGTAAAAAAAATGCAACGATAATCTAAAACACGTTTTTCCACTCTAGATTTAGATACAACAGTATGTCTTATACTTAAAAACGAGTAACAGACGTAATCAGATGTCGAAGATCGTAAAACATAACCTTAGTACGGGCCAAAGGTAAAGTTTAAGCCAAAACGCCAACACGTGCACAGATGGCGCTTCCAAACTTTAACGTTTATTTTGGTGTTCGAGTTTTCGTTCTAGGGGATTACGATCTTTTTGCGTAGCACCTGTTATTGGGTATTTCTTAACCAACTTTATAAAGGCTTCAACCTTTTACTGTTGAGGCCGTGTGAACTGATAGTAGTGTAAGAATAATATTGTAAGTGACAATAATTTTATGGGGGTACTCGTAGGCCTGTACAAAATAAGGACATTTTATTTCATTGTTGTAGGCCTACCTATGTTTCAACATAAGTAATCCAGGTTTCAATAGGTATTTGTGGTGGGGGTTAGTTCAGTAGCCTGTCCATAACAAATAATTTCAAGATGAACGACTTAATACATCAAAGCAAAATACACGCATGTTTAGACACTTACGGCTACCCATCCAACTTCCGAGCGCGGTTGACATTGCTTAACCTTGTAAATCTGTAACAAGCTATACATCCTGCGATATAAGTACTTCAATTTTACATAGGGATCTTTCTACATTTTAATTTATGTTTCTAATAAGAACATGACCATCTTGTCAAGATCAATAGATACTAAGATGATTCTCAGGACTATGTTGAATTGTCTGATATTGGTTAACCATCACCCACAATCTCCCCATTCTCAAAACCTGAATATAGAAACTCTATACCGCTTTTCTAAAACAAACATAGGGACATCTCAAGTAACAAAAGGAATTATAACCTAACTAACAACTGATTAACTACATAGTTAAATCTTTAAAACTACGCTAGGGGTTTTAATGAAGTATTTTTTAATCGATAGAGTGTTTTAAGAGGAAGGTTTTTGTATATAATATACGCATATTATAGTGGAGAATCACTGATAATTTTTGAATTTTGATTTTAGGTGGGACAGAGTTCGACGGGTCAAGTAGTAGTTGATAAAACTCACACTATGAATCCTCACTTACCAACACCAAACGAAGATTTATCTGAAACACAAACATGCTCAGATGGCGTTCGATAACGTACATTTCGCTTCCCGATTTTTGTTGTGTGGGATTACAGGCTCTATTATGATTTGAACTTACGAATATCATACGTTAAGCAAATAGAAACCGTGTACGTGGGCTTTTGTAAGGACATTGCGTAAGATGGGACTTATCCTGAAATAAGTCTTATTTGTTTTGAAAGCAGTCTTATTTCTCAATGGGTCTTATTTGGAAGATTTTATTCACATCAACCCATTATTGGCCCACAAATGGGCACGGGTCTTCTCCCAGAATGAGAGAGTTTAGGCCATAGTCCACCGCGCTGACCAAGTGCGAATTGGTGGACTTCACACACCTCCGAGAACTTTTTTTTTTAAGAACTCTCGGGTGTGTAGGTTTCCTCGCGATGTTTTCCTTCACCGAAAAGCAGTGATAATTAATTTCTAATACGCACATAAATCATTGGTGCGTGCCTGGGTTTGAACCTCGGACCTCCCGATCGAGAGGGCAAGTTTAAACCATTAGGCTATCACTGCTCTTGATTTTATTTTATTATGCTGACAATACTTTGCAAACTTAATAATAAATCTGTCCTTCACTATCAGTGACGACTATCTGTCAGGTAGCTCGTTTAATTATTCATTAGATACAGCTATATAACCTACATAGAGCAATGGTAGCATAATGGATGAAACTTGGCCTCTCAATCGGGAGATCCGAGGTCCATACCCAGGCATGCACCACTGATTAACGTGCGTAGTAGAAATTAATTATCACTGCTTTTCAGTAAAGGAAAACATCATGAGGAAACCTACAGACCCGAGAGTTCTTTAAAAAAAAGTTCTCGGAGGTGTGTGAAGTCAACCAATTCACACCAGCGCGGTGGCCTATGGCCTAAAACTCTCTCATTCTGAGACAAGACCTGTGCGCATCAGTGGGATAATAATGAGTTGTACGCCATATAACCTACATAAATACCTATTTCTGCCCTACACGACATTTCACCCCGCCTGTGTTCTGGGCCAAAGCTGGGATAAGGAATAAATTTTCCTCCTCTTCCTAGGATGTTACATCTTAGTCTTTGGGATAAACAGTTCTATCTATAGTATTAGTAGGTATCTATCTAATACCCGTCTTAGATGAACTTGGTTTTACACAACTAAAAATGGTAGTGACCACTCACTGTCACGAAGAATACAGAAGAAATGATATGGCAAGTTTTGGTCATGCAACAAACGTAATTGAATACAAATTTACACGAAAACTTATCTTTTCTACACATTTAACTTAGCAATTTTGCGTTGTAATGAAGGCAGCAAGATTTTTACATAATGAGACGTCAAATACCTTTTTCGGACCACAAAAGCCTAAAGGGCTGTTTAAACCCTTTTCAAGATTTTTAATAACAGTATGGGTATTCGAGCACGCTCTGAAACAAGCGTAGGCATAAAATACACTCAACTGGATCTCTTGAGACGTGACGTGTGTACAATTCACCACACAAGCCTACAGGATTTTAAAATTAGCGAAATTAAATAAAACTTGATTTCTATTGCTCCCTATGTACGTGAAATTTATACGTTATATTTTTTTTCCTAACTGACGCCGCAATGTATGACGTTTAAGATTGAGGGTAGATGAAAAACGCGTGAACTGTTGCCGGCATAAACAGAATAGTGTAGTTATTGCTCCCACAAGCTAAGTGTCGAGTGTTACAGACCGTGCCTTGAATAACAAACACGGTTTCTTTGCTATTTTATGTGTTGATATGCTTTTGTTCGGGATACGCCGTTTTTTCGTGCATAGACTCTACATATGGCCTATTTAGTTGGGGGACTTCTTTGATGGCAGTTTAGTGGGACGCGAGTTCTTTCGAGTGTGGGGCCTAATCCGAAATAACCTATTCGGCTATTCATATATTCTTTTGGTGGATTTCCTTGTATGAAACGGGAATAATGTGTTTTCGTTCCCAAAATATGTTCCATTTTCATGTGTCGACTAGATTTGGCTTACGTGAGTATTTTAGTAATTCTGAAATCGAATTAGGCGATAATAATGTACTAATGCATAAATTATAATGGGAATAAGTCCACGTTTGAAACCAATACTGATCAGCACTGACATTTGTAAGGCTTAAATTCTATTATGAAGGTTTAAAGGCATATTGTGGCTTAAAGGTGGTAGAATCCGGCGATAGAATTGCGGTTCAATCGTAGGCATCATTGCCTCCCTTGCTTTTAACAATAACAATAAGTACTGCTATGTGCATAAAAACACGGACTCTTTTTTATCTGATTGAAGTGCAAACGAGCATGCAGTCCACCTGATGGTAAGTGATCACTGCCGCCCATGGACATCAGTGAGAAACTTCAAAGAGAACATGGGTTATAAAAGTGTGCCGGCAACCACACCCTTCCATCGAAACGCAAGAAATGCTTCACGTTGAAAATAGGTGTGGTGGTAATATTTCCTCGGTCAAACTACGCTGGTTCTACCATCTTCAAGACTAAGTATATACTGAGGAAATTTACAGAAAGCCTTTTCTCAAGGGTTCACTGGTGGTCACAGCCACTTACGATCAGTTGCATGCTCATTATTACCATAGTGTAAGGAATAATTAGGTATATTTTTAACCCTGTAGTCCGGGAGTCGAGCTCGAACCGTCCAACAAGCGCCCCCGAGAAGGATGGCGGTATGTGTGACTGCTCGCCGTAAGCACCAGATGGTGAAGGGGGATACACGTCCCACAAGAGACGAGCCCGTGAGGGGCGCCGCGCTATTGGACACCGTAGCACTGGAGATACCGGGGTCCCCTAAAAGTGCTGAGGAAGGCCACCGATGAGGTTTTAGTGAGTAAAAATCCCATATAACTCGGAGTCTCTCCCAAAGGTTCGGTGTACCTTTTGAAGGTTTCCTCCCCATCACAAAAACCTTTCACCTTTTCAACTTCCTTCATTCGTTCATTTATTACAGTTGGACATTAAACTTCTTTATTGCTCCATCATAGTTCTAACTTCCTCCAAATTTACTATGCCGGTAACCTATTTGCAACACCTCCATAATCTAAATGTTTGCTGCAAGACGAATGGCCCCAAATTGCTCAAGTTAAATTGCAAACGCCTGGCAGAAATACGATTGAATATTAGCTTCATTCTGTGGATTTACTTGAATATTATCATATTCTAAGTTCGTTCAAATGATGAACTCAACCGTTATTATTATACTAGGCTAGTCGCACGGCTTCGCCCACTTTGTTTGGGTCTACCGCATTAGTCAGAATTCTACATGTTAATGTAGGTCATAAATTATCCCGTCCCCGTAGTTCCGGGATCATTTTTTTTATCTGACTGAAGTAACAAACGAACATGCAGTCCACCAGATGGTAAGTGGTCACAGCCGCCCATGGACATCTGTAATCAGCTTCACAGAGAACATGGGTACCATCTGAAGTCAAGCACAGATGCGTTGCTACTCCCGAGGACTATGACGGTCGCCTCATATGAAACTGTGCTGGCAACCACACCCTTCTATTGAAATGCAAGAAATGCTTCACGCTAGAAATAGGTGTGGCAGTGGTACTTCCCCGAATGAACTACACTGGTTCTACCACCTTGAATTCTACCACCTTTTGCTTCTACAACCTTAAATTATCTCGTCCCTGTAGTTCCGGGATCAGAATAGGGCTACGGTATCCCTTGTCGTAAGAGGCGACTAATAGGGTACTAAATATATATACTTATATGACGACCCGCGTGGCGGAGCGGTTCGGTTACTATATCGGTCAGACGCGCAATGGGTCCAGGGTTCGATTTCCGGCCAGACAGGTTTTGAATGATGAGTTTAGATTCATGTTCTGGGTCTGGGTGTTTGTGTATTCGTCTTGTGTGTGTCCAAGGTACCCAGGAGAGGAGAAAATGCTAGTGTGGGGCTATGAGTGTAAAAAGCGTGTGTTGCCCAACTGGGAGAGACGGGTATTCTCTAAGATTGAGAGAGCTTTGGGGCATAGTCCTCCTCGCTAGCTAACTGGGAAACTCAGACTGAGTTTCCAATCGTCATCGCCATTAATCGAGAGACTGAATATTAATTTCCAGGTACAAGCCAATATATTTTTATAAACGTTGTGTGCATAAAAAACGGTTTCTTTACCATACAAGTAATAATTAATATCCAATCGCAAGTATGTGAACGAAATTTTGACACTAACTTCTTATATATTAGCTTCTTACTTGCAAACCAAAAGTTGGCCCATTTTGGTTTAAAAGAACTTAATTTACATCAACCGTAAAGTGTACTCTATGTTGGGCGCCTTAAGATACATTTTCCCTCTTCAAGTCAGAAAGTATAATGATGTGTACACACTGACGTCAAAAGAAGTTGCTTATTCTAAACTTTTAGGTCTTTTCAGTTAGACTTTCGTTCAAAAGAGCTCCGGGTCAAGTCAACATGTCAAGTGGGTGGGTTTGCAGCGATGTTCTTGATTCAATTTTTGATTTCTTTTTCGAGATTAGCTATTCAAAAGGATTGCCTACTTTATTCCAAATTAAGCTATACATTTTTCAGTTTCGTTACGGAATGTTTTTAATTTAATTTTTGATCCTTTACAAGATTAGGTATTCATTTTTTTATCGCAAACAATAATTCGTTGTATCGTAGGTATTACATTTGTTTTTTAAGTTTCCGTCGGACATTTTCTGTGGTTCCGTGGGAAGAAGGATAAGTGGTCACTTCCGCCTTGGAAGTTTAATTAAATCCTCAAGATTTTGTCTTCAGGATTTGTATACTATTACTTTGTAAGGGTTGTGATACTTGGTAAAAACACATTACATTCATCGTCATCATCATCGTCAACCCATTATTGGCCCACTGCTGCACGGGTCTTTTCTCGGAATGAGAGAGTTTTAGGCCATAGCCCACCGCGCTGGCCTTGTGCAAATTGGTGGACTTTACACACTTCCGAGAACTTTTTTTTCTAAACTCTCGGCTGTGTAGGTTTCACCGAAAAGCAGTGATAGTTAATTTCTAATACGCACATAAATCAGTGGTGCGTGGGTTTAAACCTCGGATCTCCCGATTGATAGGGCAAGTTTCAACCATTAGGCTATCATTGCTCTTTACATTACATTACAAAATACAAATCCTTATATAATTAATTATTAATTATAATTATCCCAATACACATATATGTTTACGAAATAACGCTATAAACAAGCTTATTAAAATGGAGAAAATGAGACGAATGATTTTCATCCAGGTAACTCGAGTTCATGAGTACATGAATTTTAGCTCGAGTTAACTCGAGTCGTGTTTATCCTGAGTTGGCACTACTCTTACTCACTACCACCTGATTATTATTATTATTATTTATTTATTTATTATTAAAGGTCCATACAATGATAACAAAATAATGTCTTGCCAAACTGTACAGACAGTTTGTTGGCAAGTAAATGCTCAGCTTATATAATATTTTGTACCCCCTTAACAAAATAGTCACTAGACATTAATATATTATATTGGCATGATACATTTCTCTATTTACTCTTAAACAACATTTTTATCTTTATTTTAATTGCCTGTAAACTTACTTTATTACTTTCCCTAAGCCCCTCCATTTTATTATATATTTTAGGAACCATGTATTTTGTTGTCCTTTCCCCATAGTAATTATTAGCCCTAGGTTGCATTAATTTACTTGGCCTATTATGCCTACCATTAGGTCTGGTTTTTACTTGTACTTTATATTATTCACTTAGATACTGTTGGTGTGCAATCAAATATATAACTTTTTTATTTACCGACAGTATTAAATAGCTGTTCGTAATCCCCTTTACAAGAATCTTTCATCTTTTTTATTCGACTTCCCAAAGGAAAGAAGTTATCTATTCGTCACGTATATATATATATTTTTTTTATTTGTTAAGAATTTAAGCAACCTAATCTGGATGTTTTTTATTTCGTTTAAATATGAATATAAATATGATGCAACCGAGTAAATAGCATTTGCTTTGAACCTCTAATAGTTTGATCCTTCGATCCACCCACGCAACGTTCCCAGTCCACTCTCTATCAAACGCCCACAACTTCAATTAACTTGACACTAACACTTGATATTTTATTAACTCCTATAATAATATCAACAGAAATTGATTACTTGCCAGTATGTTCTCTTACTAGTTTTTTACCTTGATCGATCCGATTTGTATTATCATTAATATTCATATTTAGAACTTTACTATAAGCAAAAAATTGCGAGTAATCCAATACATCTTAAATTACAATTTGCCAAAGAATATCATCCTGTATAAAACCTATTACATTTAGTAGAATCTATTCTTTGTAGCTCCAATATACTGAGCGCTATTAAATTCTAGTCTGGAAAAATGTGCTAAGGTCATTTTTTCTTTATAACTTGTCCCAACTTAATTACTTTCGGGGATGGCTATGAAGTTTGTTTTTTTTTTCATTTTAAGAGATTGAGGTAGCAACGGCTAACATAAAATGTTGACTATAGCTAACTTTAAGGTGTCGGTTTTTCGTGACAGTGTACGCGCAAGACTTAAAAATTTACTCTCAACATTTAACAACGCCAAAAAGAAGTATAACTTCAAACTTTCCGCTAAAAAATAACTGAAATTGAAGGTACTAATAATCGGATTAGAAGGATCGGAATTAGGATGTGGACTCGGAGTGACCGAAGGGGCTGGAGGGATTGGAGTGACCAGAGGTACCGGAGTGACTGGGGGGATTAGAGTGACGGGAGGGGCCAGAAGGACTGGAGTGACCGGAGGGATCGGAGTGGCTGGAGGGACAGGAGTGACCGGAGGGGTTGGAGGGACCGGAGGGACCGGAGTGACTGGAGGAACTGGAGTGGCCGGAGGGTCTGGAGAGACCGAAGGGGTTTGGAGGGACCAGAGTGACCGGAGGGACTGGAGTGACTGGAGGGACTGGAGTGACCGGAGGGATCGGAGTGACTAGAGACTTGTAATGAAATTTGCAATGTTTGCAATATAAAATATTTTTTTTTTAATTTTCGTTTTAAGTTCAGATCGTTTATGAATAACTCATTCACAGTGGTTTATTATCCATTTGCTTCAGAAGATTGTATTCATCATCATGACAATATGTGTGTGTGGCACGCTCGTTTCTGTCACGGATGTGCAAGACGTGGAATAAGCTTCCTCCTGAGGTATTCTCGGGGCGTTATGACATGGGGCTCTTCATAAATGGTGCGCAAAGAGCTCTCCTTAAAAGCCGGCGATGCATTGGCCTCGTTGCCTCGTGTTGCGTATGTCCACAGGCGACGGTGACTAATTTCCATCAGGAAGACCGTCTACCTTATCGTTAGGTTAAAGTATAAAAAAGACATTTTAGGATAAGACATATCCTAAATTTTAGGGATACATAAGACAGTTAACGAGACTTCGGGTTGATTACAGGCAATTACATAAAATTGTCTACTTACGATTAGGCACGTACGGTCCGACCCTGGCTCCTCTTTCTTCCAGGATTCTAGCAAAACTTCACGCAGTCCACGTGCACATACCTGCGATAAAGACAAAGGCTATAATTTAGTCCGCATACTTTTGATACATAAATATTTTATATATTCACAATTAACACGAATAATTAAAGGTAATAAGTTCCACAGATACGATTTTTGTACGAGTTGGTTAGCTACGGTCGCTTAATAACGCTCACACCGACATACTGCCTCCATAGCACGGCATAGACATACTTGCTATCCTCCATGTATAAGCATTTTAAGTATCACTCTTCTGTTGGATGAAGACTCCAACCCCGGCACCGAGTTTAAAATCATTAAATGATTCATGTATGATGTACTATCGAACAAATTGATTCATGACCCACCATATGCTTATTTTCCTCCAGCCATTCAAACGCAATTAGGTCGAAATTTGCCTCAACATTTGTTGTCTTGGAAACCGTCTTGTTATTTTATACGACACTGACAGATACTGATTTCACAGACCGTGCTTTCTTTTTATATATTTTTATTGTCTTGTATAGCACCGTTAAAATGAAAAATTAGTTAACATTGCCAATACCTAATAAAAAATATGTGTGCGTGTACTAGCGTACACTCGTAAGAAGTGAAACTTCTTTATGACGTCTTCTAACTTCTCTATATTCTGTAATTTTTCAAAAAATAATTTACTATATGCAACTTTACAGAAATTGGTTAAATAAAGTTAAATTAGATAAAGTTTAATAAAAGGCTTTTATTAAACTTTATCTAATAATCTAATCTATAATAATCTATCTAATATCACGCGTGGTAGGGATAAGAAAAAGATGGCGCGTAACGAAAAATGTTACACTAAATTTTTTTCCAACCCTGATAAAGAAGTTTCACTTTTGTTTTCCAACCCCGATAAAGAAGTTTCACTTCAATAATTATCTTTATAAATATGTAACTTACTGTTGGGAAGATTTCCCAAATCATTTTCAATTGTGAAATATCCGTAATTTTCGTTATTCATCCCATTAATCATATTTTGCCGTATTGTAATAATAAACATATTTAGATTGATAATAATTACAAAATTTTGGTAATTTCCTGAAATGTCTTATGCAGGGTTTGTCGCTAACCTTGCCTTCAAAAATTAAATAAATATCCGTACTCTAAAGGCGCTCCCTCATAGGGAGCATTAGCATGGAATGTAACGTTATACAGATTGTAACGTTACACATTAATGAACGAGGAGAACCGAACATTGTAATGTTACAATATGTAGTATCTTGATACAACTTGTATCATCAATGCGCTAGTTTTGATACGGTAAAGGAAGTAGCAGTGTAATATAATGCTCAAAGTGGAATCTATAATGTTACATTACACGCGAATGCTCCCGGTGAGGGAGCGCCTTAATGTTCTTAAAAAGTCATTTTGAGTGATGTTTCTGTTGTTTAATAATATTTAAAACGTCATAAGTGCAACGCCACGCCCGGCAAGAAAACGAATTTGTCTTTGCCAAAATTACAAACGAACTGTCAGCAAGGTGGGTCATGATTCAATTTGGTCGATAGTACATCATCATTTCATGTACCCATGTTCTTGCAAAATAAACTATTTGAATTTGAATTCAATTCAGTTTAACGCAAGCTTGATTTTAAACACCAGTTACGAAACAATTAGTATTGAATGAAACTAGTAAACATACCACTACCAAATATACATTATTAACTTTTATTTTACTTTCATAAAGCAAACAACTAAAAAGAATTAAATTAAATAAATGATTAAACAACAAGATAGCCGACTATAAATTTTAGTTTTCGAATTTTTATTTTCATAATATTTTGTTCTCCAAGGTATCTGTTTTATCGTCAAACAAAGCGTCCAAAATAAGGCGTCCAAAAACTCATTTTTGGACGCTTTATACATATACTGAAATGTTTTGGAAACAGTTTTTCTATCTAATAAAATAGATTATAAAACAAATTAAATTTCCATGTTATATTTTAATCTTCTCTAGTATCATTAATTTTAGTTCTAGAAATGAGTGGGTGTGATGTTTCATTCTCCAAGGGATAAGTTTGTAAATGTTTTAAAATAACTACAGAGCCGTGAATTGAACGCCACTTGCAGTTAACATCGACTTGTTTTTGAAAATTAAAATTGATATTAATGATAAATTAAATTACTTTTACACGTTGAGGCAACAAACAATTCTTCGCCTATGCTATTGTACCAATAACTAAGATTATAAAGTTGCTGGAATTGATATTTAAAGAATACGGTAGAATTGATATTTTTAGTATTGTAGCATCAAACGTGCACGTAGTTAGCTGGATTTCCATGTGAAAATCTTAGCCAAGATCCGAGTCCGTGCCAGATGCTAGAACGTGTGTAGTTCGTCCGGAGAGGATACCACCGCTACACTTATTTCTAGCGTGAAGTATTTCTAGTATTTTGATGGAAGGGTGTAGTTGCCGGCATATGAGGCGACCACCTTGTAAGTAGCAACGCATCTGTGAGTGACTTCAGATAAAACCTATATTCTATATGAAGTTGCTTACAGATGTCCATGAGCGGCAGTAACCACTCACCATCAGGTGGATTGTTTGCTACTTTAATCAGATAACCAAAAATAAGTCCCATCTAAGTCCACCGTGGCAAAGCTGCTACTCCTATGTTTCTAACACTTCGGTTAATTAATTATGTCACCCTTCCCACACTATTTAAACCAACACACCGCAGCGCTTACCACTACTGTTGTGGCGTGTGTGGCTTCGGTATCGTAACACAAAAGGTTCATTTAAAAGAAGGCGGTAATAATATTACAAAATATAATTATTTTCACACAGTGCTAATGCAAAATTGTATCCAAAGCAATTTGTAGAAACTTTTTCATATAAAGTTATTTTATAACCCTAAAAATGCTAAACAAGCGAGCGAAAAATGTTTCCATTCCCCAATAGACACAGAGATGCGTTGCATAACATAATTAAATTCGCTCCACACTGCGGATTGTGCATTATTCCGTACCACGGAGGACACTTCGCTTACGCTGCACGCGGGCGTTTATTAAAATGTGTTTACAGTGAAAATGTCCTTTTGAATAACACTTTTTATGTCACGTTTTGAGTTGGATAAAAATGTTGCGTCGTTACTCTTGTTTATCTTGTGAAGAGAATATATTAAATGAGGTGTTTTGTTTGTATTTTTTATATACTAAACGCGAGACATAAATGTATACTTTTGAAGTTTGTATAGAGAAATTAAGCTGTTTGAATTTAAATACTTTTTGCGTGAAAAAATTCTCAAACAGTACATTTTAAATTAATTAGTGCAGACTAAAGATCAAAAATCGGTAACTTAATACAATTTCGGGTTTTATCCTGTACACTTTAATATATTTAAGGCCTAAGTTAAGACTCTTCAAGTAAACTTAGCAAACTATATACGGAATAATAAATTGTTAAATTTGTGAATTGGATAGATATGTTATGAATTGTGGTTAAGTCTACCTTACACCGCGTATTATGCAGTATTCCGTACCAAACTGTGATACGCAAAAAAATATATGAAAAGCAGTTCATGGGTACTGTCCCATATAAAGTTATTTTTTAACCCTAAAAACGCTAAACAAGTGAGCGAAAAATGTTTCCATTCCCCAATAGACACAGAGATGCGTTGCATAACATAATTAAATTCGCTCCACACCGCGGATTGTGCATTATTCCGTACCACGGAGGACACTTCGCTTACGCTGCACGCGGGCGTTTATTAAAAAGTATTTACAGTGAAAATGTCCTTTTAAATAACACTTTTTGTGTCGTCACATTTTGAGTCAGATAAAATTGTGGTCGTTACTCTTGTTTATCTCGTGAAGAGAATATTATACTACGTGAAAGTTTTTTTTTGTAAAAAAAATGTTTTGAAGATTGTACAGATACGACATTGTTTACGTTTAAGTTGACTATATTTCATATAATGTATATTAAATTAAATAGTGTAAACGGTAATATTTTTACTAGATATAATTAAGAATTTCCCTCTGTAAGTTTATTCTTAAGGACTTAGTTAAACTTCTTAACGTATTAAACAACATGAAGTGTAGAAAACAAAATTTTACTTAAATTAAATGCTTAAATTCATCAATTTTGCAAATAGTCGAATTCGTCTTATCTTGCGGATAGTACAATAACAATCTTATTGTACAATAAGGGCAACCTATTGTACAATCTGCAATATAGGACGTTAGGTGTCCTTAGTATGAGTTTATTACGTTTCCTTAAAATACTAATATTAATTTACAATTTTCGTGGTAGAATCAGCGTAGTTCAACCGGGGAGGTACCAATGTCATACTTATTTTTAGCATGAAGAAGTTCTTCCGTTTCGAAGGAAGCATGTGATTGCCGGCGCTTTTATATGTGGCGACGATCTTAGTTATTGTCTTTAGGTAGACCCATGTTCTATATGAAGTGGCTTACAGATGTCCATGGGCGGCAGTGACCACTTACCATCAGGTGGACTGCATTCTCGTTTGTTACTTCAAACTTATAAAAAAAAGTTACAAAGGTAAAAATATTGAAAAGGTTGGAAACCACTGATCTAACGTAATACTACGGGCACTGTACCACGAAGGATACTTCGTTTGCGTTGCGCGTTGGGGAGTTTATTAAAGTGTTCGCAGTGAAAATATCCTTTTAAATAATACTTTCTGCGTCACACTTTGCGTTGGATACAAAATTTCCATTTCACTACAACATAATCATCTCCAAGAGGATGTTCTCAATTTGTCTGATCGAAAATTATCAAACTTGTTAACAAAAAATATCTACTGTCTTCCATGTCACGAAAAAGTAAAAAATAATTTCAATTAATTTTGGTTTAGAACATACTCAGTACTTAATACATAGTTCCGAAGTCGTTTACTTTGACTATTTCGTGACATGGATGTCGGTAGATATGTTTTTTTTAAGTTTTTATATAAGATTGAAGTAGCAAACGAGAATAAAGTCTAGCTGACGTAAGTGATCACTGCCGCCTATGGACATCTGTAAGCAACTTCACATATGGGTTCTATCTAAAATCAATCACAGGTGCGTTGTTACTCCTGAGGACTGAGATTGGCGCCTCATATAAAAGTTTTCCTAGAACTGCTTCACGCTAGAAATAAAGACCTTTTCGGTTGCAATACACTGGTTTTACCACCTAGGTAAAACATTAAATAAATAAATAAAAAATAAGTCAGTCGCAGATACGTTGCTACTTCTGAGCACAAAGTAGTTGCCTCGAATGTAAGCCGTCATCTACACCCTTTCAAAAAATACCTTACAAAATTTGTGTTACCTCAATAATAATGTAAATAATGTCTCGGTGGTACCCAGTAGAACTATATTAGTTCTACATTATCTTTTTCCGAAGCACTACACCTTTTTCTTCGAGGGGGAACCCTTCTAAGTACCCGACGGCGTGGGAGCGATTCGGGGTTATGTGGGATTTTTACCGCACTAAAATCCTCCCGGTGGCCGTCTTCAGCGTTACAAAGAGTTCTCAGCGATCTCCAAAGAAACGTAACTGGAGTTTTCTCAACGCGTTGCCCCATCGGGCTCCTCCCAGGTGAGCACCTGTGCCCACTGCCCCGTCTGGTCGTTACGACGGTATGCAGCCAACATTCTGCCGATCTTCCTGGGTCACCTGACCGAACGTTTCGAGCTCCCAATCTTGCCGCCCGCGACCTCGGAAGCCCCCTTTGGTCGCTTTTTATGACAGGCAGGGGATACTATAGCATAATTCTAATCCCAGAACTACAAGGATGGAAGCACTACACCTACTTCTGTCTTATAGCAGCTATGTTATAAGTTGCTATTTTCTGGTTTCTAAAGTAAGTTGTTCCACCTTAGTCCTCAGGGGGCAGCAACACGTTAGGGGAAAACTTCATGTACGATTTTAGATTTATTTTATCTAGGACTCTGATTAGTTTTATGTAGATTATTTGCAGATAAACATAAACGGTAGTTGCCACTTACAATTGATTGGATTGTTTGATTCTTTGCTACTTCGATATTATAAAAAACAATATCTATTGTGTGTTTTACTATCCTTTTGTTTTAGTTTTCATTTACCTTATATTATAATACTTTACAAAACTTAACATAAACTTAAATTCTGTAAAATACTAAAATATAAACAAGATTCAGGAATAAATTGAAAACAAATTTTATTAACTTTAGCAAAATTTCGTCGAAACTTATCAAAACTATTTACTTCGTGCTTAAAATTTTAAATACAAAGTTTTAAGAGGCTAAGTGGGCAGTTAAAATTGTTTTGAGTAAAATGTTTTGTATCAAAAATAGCTTAATTACCTATCAATGATGCTAATTGCGCTTTCAATTTACTTATACATTTCAAGATTTTTTTCTCGAGGGGGAAACCTTCAAAAGGTACCCGACGCCGTGGGAGCTGCGCAAGGTTATATGGGATTTTTTCTGCACTAAAACCCCCCCGGTGGCCTTCCTCGGCGCTACACACAGGACTCCGGGATCTCCAAAGGAACACAACCGAAATCCTCTAAGTGCATTGCCCCATCGTGCTCCTTCCAGATGGGCGGCTGGGCCTACCACCCCGTTAAGTCCTTACGACGGTATTCGACCACACATACCGTCGTCCTTCCCAGGATCGTCTGACCGAACAGTTCGAGCTCCCACTCTAGCCACCCTCAAACCCGAAAGCCCCTTTTAGTCGCCTCTTACGACAGGCAGGGGATGCCGTAGCCCTATTCTGATCTCGGAACTACTGGGACGACATTTCAAGATCTATAGAAGCTTTTTTTTATAAAATGTAAGTGGCAAACGAGCATGCAGCCCCCTTATGATAAGTGGGTGCTGCAGCCCATGGGCAACCGTAAGCAACTACATATAGAACAGTGATTCTACCCGAAATCAATTACAAATGCATCGCTTCTATTAAATATTAAGCGCTTTTAGTAAAGATTAACACGGTTACCGAGTGTGCTGGCATCCACACTCTTAAAATGTTACACATAAACTAAAATTCTTCAAACACGGGGGCCATTTTTTTATATCGATGACAAGTTTTTTACTTAAAAAACAACGGAGTTTATTTTTTCCAAACCACCTTACCATATAATGAGATACACTGCTAATTTCTCCCCTAAACAAAAATGTATATGTTCACCTCTGGGTAATCATATAATTATATAAGCTTATACAAGCAGAGCTTTATGCTAATATTAGGAAAATATATTAACTTATAAAAGCAAAGCTATAAGCGCTTAATATTAGGCAAGTTATATACATAAACGAATAAAAAGTGCAATAAGCTCGGAAAGTTTTAAAAGCCAGACTCCACACGATCGTTAATATAAACTTTAAGATGTAGAGTTTCACTTTACGGTTATTTTATATCGGTGTAAGTGTTGTGGTTCAGTGCAAACGAGAAGATATAAGCGATATACACTTCACATGAAAAAACACGCTTTTTACACGCTTTCTACACTCATAGCCCCATACTAGGATTATCTCCTTTGTCGTGGGTACCATGGACACATGCAAAACCAGAGGAGTCGCCAATGCATCGCCGGCTTTGAAAGAGAGCTCTTTTCGCACCTTTTTTGAAGAGCCCCATGTCATAACGCCCCGGAAATACCTCAGGAGGAAGCTCGTTCCACATCTTGCACGTCCGTGGCAGAATCGAGCGTGCAAACCGAACCGTGGAGGACCGCCACGGGTCCACTTGATATGGATAGAACTTCATCCTTCGTTAAGTTATGTAATTAAATGTAATTCACCCTTGAGTGCATTTAATTTTACATCGTTTTTGTATTTTTACGGTTAAACCGTATATGGCTTTATCGCATCCCATTTTTTTTTAAAGTAACTGATATTATATTCAGACAAAAATAAGCAGATATCTTTATGAATATTATTATACCTCTACTGTATAATGTCATGTCATGTATTATATTATGCAGCGAAATTATATTGATAAAAGCATCGATATAGAAAAACCCAAGGCACACATTCAGCATCTTAAAACTATTTGGAGAAAAAGAGCGCTCAATTTCAAAACTGAGCGCCTTTTCAAGTAGTACAGCGTCGCTAGTCGAACTATACGCACGTCAAAAATGCGAAAATGTTCCGTGAACAATTGGGTGTCGTTTTTGTTCGAGACTGTATGTCTAAGATTTTTCTATATCGATGGATAAAAGTGTATTTGTTAACTAAACAAGAAAATCTTTTAAATTGCGCTTATCGCTTACTCTCTGATAGTCAAATGCGGTTGAAACTCGCGCGGCGTATGTCGGTCAGGAGTGCTTAGTGAAAATATTTCATGAAGGCTTATAATACTGAAACTGGGAATGAAATACCGGCGAGTAAGGATCGAGATATATTTCATGCACTAAAACAAGAGTGTAATATGATATTAGGAAATCTTCTAAGCGTTCTCTTTATTGCTATAATAAAATAACTCATGAGATATTAAAATAGGGTCTACGAGAAAGGAATCAAATAAGCTGTTGATGCTTGTGAATAAAATTGAAGTGTCTGTATGTGTGTTTAATACCTTAGTCATTTGATAATTACTTCTAACTTCGCAACATCGAAATTAGACCGTAATTTTACTTAAGAAACTAAACTTCTCAATTAATGAATTGTATTAATTTTATTGATAAAAATCATCCGTTAAAGGTAAAAAGAGGTTTTAATTAACTTAGCTGTATTTAAAAGCAATTTCGGGTATTTTGACAAAGGCATGTGACATTTTTGAAGTTATGTGTTTTCATAAGACATTGAATGTTTTATTTCGTTTATTACTTATGTTTTTGGGTCAAATGTAAGTTAGTGTGTGTATTTCTTTATTTATTTGCTTTGAATAAGGTAATACAAATTGGTCTTATGATTAAATATTTCAACCTCTTATTTCTATAAGGCATGCAAAATATGTAATGCGATTTTAGTTGATTTAGGTATGTTTTATGCATTATTTAAAAAAAATATTGGCATTTGGTAATCCTTCTCTACATCATCTGTAACCGTGCATAATTACATCCTCCGTCCGCGGCAAGTATCTTAAAAACGAATCACAAATTCTTGCTTCACGTATTAATATATATGTAGATATTATTAATGTTAAAGTAAGTTTATTTACTATGCTTTATTTTATCAAAACTACTCAATTACCGATTACCTTGATATGTTGTACACATAAGAGTATTCTTAGAGGTATTAGAAAAAACCTAGGATACTTTTTTTTAAATATTAGAAAAAAATGTAGTATTTTTTTACTGAATCACGTTATTTCGGTTCTGTTGGAATGTAACGGTCTTTGATATTTATTTAAGAACTTCAAAGCAAATGAAACCGTGACTAAAAGCTAGTTATTACAATAAAATAAATTCTTTTGTGAGTTTGGATTAATACATTTTTTCAACTTATTTGATAACATTTAAGAGATGTTTGTATATAGTACGACACTACGAAGCTCTCACGGGTTTTGTTATACACAATTATCACAAACAACAAAGGATACTCTAAATGCCTCATTATCACTATACATGAATGTGTGTATGTGTGTACTCGCACGCGTGTGTGTGTGTCAGTCTACACTCACGCGCGATTTTTGTATATCAAAATGGTGGTCCTCGTATACGTTTTAATTAAGTATATGAACATCGTTAGATATCATCAACAGAGTTAGTTAGATACAGAATACCTGAACGACTCAACACAAATGAGCACATCAAACCTAACCGACTCAACACAGACGAGAACATCCATTCAGCGTTTGGAGCAACTGCAAACGTGATCACTATTCTAAGTCCTAGTTATAGGCCAACTTAGCTCTTAGTACACTTTGAACTTTGGCTTCTTGCGCTTAGTAAACTACCAAGCAACGCGGTAATTGCGCTTTGGTTTGATATTACCGTATTAGTGTGTGTGTGTGTGTGTGTATATATATATATTTGTAAAAACGTATTTCTTGACAATTAACGAAAAATGGTAATAATATGATTATTGTATATCAAAATTACACAACAAATGTTATTATTATTATTCTTTTAATTTTAGTTTATCATTTTTTTCCTTCACTATTCTAATGTGATGTTATTTCGTGCATAAAAATGATTTCTTTTATTTTTATAAAATGGTCTTTCTCGAATATGTTTAAGAAAACTATATGAACATCATAAGATACGTTCAGCAAATTTTGCTTGATACACAAAACCGTACTGACTCAACACAAATGAGAACATCCAGCCAGCGTTTGGAGCAACTACAAACGTGATATTATTCACTATTCCAAGTCCTAGTTACTGGTTATTTAGTTATTAGCTACCTTTGAACTTTGGCTTCTCGCTTAGTAAATTAGCAAGCAACGCGGTATGAACTTAGCTTTGTTTTGATATAACCGTATTTGAGTGTGTGTGTGAATATGAATATAGCACGCGCGCGCTAGTATGTGCTTGTAGTTCCGGGACCAGAATAGGGCTACGGTATCCTCTGCCTATCGTAAGAGGTGACTAAAAGGGGCTTCTGGGGTTGCGGGCGGTAAGAGTGGAAGCTCGGACCGTCCAGCAGAGTGCCCTCGGGAATGACGATGGCATGTGTGGCCGCATGCCGTCATAAACACCGAGAGGCACGGTGAGCATCAATCAGTCACCAGGGAAGGACCTAAAAGAGGCATTACGCTCGGAGGACTCCGGTTTTGTTCCGTTGGAGACCCCGAAATTCTCCGCGTAGCGCCAAGGACGGCTACCGGGGGGTTTTAGTGGGGTAATAATCCCACATAACCCGGCTCCCACGATGGTAAGACCTTTTGAATGCTTCCTTCGCATATGTGTGTGTGTAAGTGTCCAATTGACAAAAAATATTAAATATATGATTAGAGTATTTCAAAATGATCGTAATTCGATACGCTTTAACCTCGAATGTAGCCGACGTAAAACAGCTTAAGGCAAGTTAGCTCGAAACACAAAACCTGACTGACTCAACACAAATGAGCACATCCAGCCAGTATTTAAAGCAACTGCAAACGTGATCACTATTCTAAGTCCTAGTTATAGGCCAACTTAGCTCTTAATAAACTTTGAACTTCTCGCGCTTAGTAAATTACCAAGTAACGTAGGAACTACGCTTTGTTTTGATATAACCGTATTTATGTGTGTGATAAGGTGGGCATTTACGTTACAACGGTCGTGCGGACCGTCGCAACGACAGTTCAGGTTGAATACTTCAACGGACCTGCGACATGACCTTGGTCGTTCAGTCCGCCTTAGGACCAAGCCATTCATGATCGAACTTGTCGCATACGACCGTAGTTCGTGCGACCGTCCTAACGTGAATGTCCACCTTTATTGATTTTATTGATAGTGTAAGACGGCCGTGAAGTAATCCGGCGGTAGTGTAAGAAAAAATATTGTAACTTACAATTTGTGCTACCGTAAGTATAAAAAAGCGTGTTAAAAAGATATTTTAATGCCACGGTGCTCAAACGGATAACATTGCTCAGTAACATCTCCAGTAATTAATATCGTAATTCTTGCAGTTAACCGATTCCTTGTAGTTTAAAAGTAGTAGAAAGTGTCTAGATAGGTGTGTACCATAACTTGTTACAACATTATTACATAATAACAGTGTAATTTCGTCGTAAATTAAAAAATACTATACGAAAAAACGGTTTGTTTTCGAAGTGCGGTGACAAAGTTTATCTTTATAAAGTTTTAGTGCAAGGGAAACGCACGGTTATGTTCGCGACCGAACCGTGTAAATCGCGTGTAGTTCCAGTGAGCAACGAATACAAAAGGCCCGTAGTGTGAGTCATCATAGATTAACTAGTGGTTGCCATTACTTTGGTGCCTACTACACCGAGCATCTCAGAGGTTGATATTATTGTTAACATTGTTGATACTTTATTATTACAATAATTCATTATGGCCAGCCATAATAACTGTTTCGCCTGCCTCAATAAATTGAACGGTTCACCCTTTGTACAATGCTCACGCTGCCAGGGAAAATATCATCTCTCATGCGTGAATTTAAATCAAAAGGACTACGATGACATGCCCAATGAACTAAGATCCACGTGGATTTGTGTGACGTGTCGGAGTAAGGAGCGCAAAGGGGGTGACAACTCAAATACTCCAGTTCGTACTACTTCCTCGCCACAACTTGAGTTTGTCACTCATCGGGCAAAACCTCGCACCGCCAATTGCTCGTGTCTATCGGCTAGCAACATAAGAGACATTATACGTGAAGAGCTGCAAAACACTTTTAAAAATCAAGTGGATCCTCGGCTCACAGAAGTTAAAAACGCTATTTCATCTTTAGAACAATCTATTGTATTTTTAAAGGAAGAAATAGAAAATGTCAAGGCAGAGCAGTTGGCGCAAGCTGCACAAATTGAGTCCATTAGGATAGATAACGAAGCACTTCAAGCTGCTAATCAAAAGCTCTCTTTGAGGTTGGCTCAGTTGGATCAGCAGTCTCGCTCCTCCAATATTGAAATACAATGTGTGCCGGAAAACAAACAAGAAAATTTGCTTAATACCATACAGCAGTTAGGCAAGGTAATCAAATACCCTGTAAGTGACGCTCAAATTCACTATTGCTCGAGGTTGGCTAAAATGAATAGCACAAGTCCACGACCACGCTCTATTCTAGTTAAATTCAGCTGTCCTCGAATACGTGATGAATTTCTAGCCGCTACCAGTAAGTTTAATAAAATTAATCAAAACGACAAACTTAACACAAGTCATCTGGGTATCGGTGGAAATAAAAAAAGTGCTGTTTATGTGGCTGAACATCTCACACCCGAGAATAAGTCCCTTCATGCCGCTGCTCGAAGTAAAGCGAAAGAACTGAAATACAGATTCGTATGGGTACGCGATGGGAGAATTTATATGCGTAAAAATGAGCAATCACATTTTGTCCATATCAAAAATATAGATTTACTAAACCATTTGTCATAAATGCGCTAAACTTGCTTATTTTGTACTAAAAGGCGTGTTAAATAATCTTAAATTTTACTACCAAAATGTAAGAGGACTGAGAACTAAAACAATTGAACTTTTCAATAATGTCGTTTGCAATGACTATGATGTGATAGTTTTTACAGAAACATGGTTGAAAGGTAGCGTTCTCGACAATGAATTGTTTGATAGCCGTTACGTAGTATATAGGCGTGACCGTGAAAGTAGTGGGTTCCACAGCAATAAGGACGGTGGCGGTGTTTTAATTGCGGTCTCAAGGCGCTACAATTCTTCTCGTCTTTTCGGTTTCGATTCTAATTGCGAAGATTTGTGGATTAGGATGGAAGTCGCCAATAAACGTGATAAAATTGAACAACTGTATATTTGTGGCGTTTATATACCACCTCCAGTTCAAAAACATATTTTAGATCATTTTATTCACAACTCAAATCGCATTTTGGAAGAGCATATTGGTGACTGTATAATTCTTGGAGATTTTAATTTAAGTGGTCTGTCTTGGGTTAATGCTAACGGTGTACTTACATATTTACCATCCAATAGTTTTTTGAACAACACTTTGACTGATTTCATGGCGCTTAACAATCTTTGTCAATATAATTCACATCCTAACAATAAAAATAAAATATTGGACCTTATTATGAGTACAACATCTATTCCTCATACAGACATATCTGTGAACCCTCTATCGGTAATAGACCCTTTACACCCACCTTTAGAGTTTTGTGTTTCTCTCAAATTTATCGAGAATCTGGCGACAAGCGTTTCTAAATTTAATTTTTACAAAGCGGATTACGAGATTATCACTGCGGAACTAAGTAACATAGTCTGGACAGACAAATTGTCTAAGTGTGTCACTATAGATGATATGACTACAGTATTTTACAAAATTCTCAGAGAAATAATAGTCAAGTACGTACCCAAAACAAAAACAAAAGCCCATACCAACAAAAGATATCCTATATGGTTTTCCAATGCCTTGATTAAACTGCTTAAAGAAAAACTTAAATATAGGTTAAAATATCGCAAATATGGTAATACTCGGGACTTATTAACATTTGAGATGCTACGAGATAGAAGTAATATGTTACGCGACTTAAATTACAAAACTTACTTAAACAACTTGGAATCATCCTTATCATCTAACCCTAAATTGATTTGGTCCTTTATTAAGCAAAAGAGGGGAGGCACCAGTCCCTATCCCAGTCAGATGACCTCCGATGAAAGTGTTGCGACAACTGGACCTGACATTTGCAACTTGTTCGCATCACAGTTCTCGTCAGTTTATAAAGTTAATGCTTTACCCCCTCCCGAAGAGCGTCTCATACCTCATAATATCAACTTTCTTTCCACTATATCTGCAAGTACAGACCAAGTTTTCAGGGTATTAAAGAGACTTGATTCAAGGAAAGGTGCAGGCTCTGATGGAATACCAGCTTTGTTTGTTGTTAAATGTGCTAGAAACCTAGCAATTCCACTTAGTATTATCTTCAATAAATCTTTAAGCTCCGGTATGTTCCCATCAGCATGGAAAGAAACTTTGGTAATACCATTGCTCAAAAGTGGCGATGCTACTTCTACTAAAAATTATAGGCCTATATCAATATTAACTGTTTTCGCCAAAGTTTTTGAAATGTTATTATGTCCGATTTTATCATGGCATTTCAAACAACTTGTACTGCCAGAACAACATGGATTTATTGCAGCACGCTCTACCGCAACTAATCTCACGTCCTTTGTCAATGACCTTGCTGAAGGGATGGATGGTGGGCATTCGCTAGATGTGATATACACAGACTTTAGTAAGGCATTTGATACGGTGAATCACGAATTGTTGCTGAGGAAGCTGTTATCCGCGGGGATATCAGGCAGTTTTTTGAGGTGGTGTGATTCTTATCTAAGGGACAGGAAATCCGTAGTTGTAATTGGTGGGCATAAATCTAAGCCATTTGCTGCTCTTTCTGGGGTTCCACAAGGCTCACACTTGGGCCCTTTGTTGTTTAACTTCTTTATAAATGACATAAATATTTGTTTCCAGAACACTAAGTTTTACTTGTTTGCCGATGACCTAAAGTTTTTCAGGGTTGCCGATTCGGTTGACGATATATGCTTGCTGCAAAAAGACTTAAATTGTCTTGTTTCATGGTGCCATAATAATGGTATGAGCTTAAATTCCAATAAATGCTACGTTGCGCGCTTTACTAGAAAAAAGCACTTGACCCCGAGATCATATTGTATAAACAATTTGCTGTTAAGTGAGACAGATCATATTCGTGATCTGGGTGTCACGCTTGATGGTAAATTGAAATTTAGTGTTCATATTGACAATATTGTTAAGAAGGGACTCCAAACTTTAGGTTTTGTTTTACGCACGTGCAAAGATTTTAAAAAACCCAGCACCAAAATTGCAATTTACTCGTCACTTGTACGTAGCGGTCTCGAGTACTGCAGCGTTGTGTGGAACCCTCACTACGATATATATATTAAGCGCTTAGAAAACGTGCAAAAGAGGTTTTTGTGGAATTTAACGTTCACCTCTAATCTTTCAAAAAAACTTATGTTATGAAGATCGTTTACGTCACTTCAATCTTGATACTCTTTTTTGTCGAAGAAAATATCTGGACATCATGTTTTTGTATAAGCTAATAAACAGTCTTATAGATAGTGAATACTTATTGGCTAAGTTACGTTTATCAGTTCCAAACAGATTGCCCAGGCCGTTAAAATACCTTCCGTTTGTACAAATTAAATCTAAATCAAATTTAGGGCACCACTCTCCTATAAATAGGATATCCAGTGCTTATAATTCTTTACATAACGTGAGCACAGAAGTAGATGTCGATAAGGTTAATAAAAATGTACAGAAATCAGGTAATCCTGCAACGGAGCACCAAATAGACGTATTTTCTAACAGTTTATACACTTTTAAGAAAAACATTCGGAAGGTACTTCGACTGTGATAAACGTACATTTAATATTGTTGTTGTACTAATAGTTATTGTAATCAGATTAATTTTCAGTTCTTATAATGTTATTTATATATTAATCTTTTTTTTACATTTGAATTAAATTTTATTATTGTAAATTTTGTTTTAATAGCAGTTTTATATTAGGCTTTATTTTTCTCCAAATCCCATCGATATTTAATGTGTATCTTTTTTAATGTTTTTTTATTGTTTTAATTAGATATTGTAATTTTTTTATTGCATTGTCTGTTATTTTTTAATTTAATTAATTTAATTTAATTTGATATTACCTATTTTTATTTTATTTTAAATGATTGTGTATTATTTTCATTGTATGCTTATTTAATTCAGTAATGTAAATCTTTTTATATAGCTTTTATTAATTGCAATCACATTGTTACTGATTAATTATTATCTTTGTTATATGTATTATGAATGTAGTTTGTACCTATAATTGAGGTAACACTCACCATTTTTCTTATTATGTAGCCGACCATAATAGAATGTAATAGTGCTTACTTTGTTGGTACAACCGAATAAATAAATAAATAAATAAATAAATTTCATTTGATACATTAATTACAACAATATACTCGTATTTACCAATTGCGTTAGAAGGTGGGTGATGTTTTTCGAGCGTATGTATTAGTAAGTATGTATGTTTATGTATGTATATTAATTTATTTGGCACGTGTTTAATTCTATTTCCATTTTCAATAAAGTGGATCACATATTGTTGGTTTACGTAAGACTTAAAGTTATATGGCCCATAGACATTTATCATATTAGTATTACTGATTTATATCTACCCAACAAGCGTTGTTAATGTTAAATATTTTTCAAAAATTTAAGAAACAGATAATTTTCTATCTTATAACACATTTATGTAACTATGTTTTGTATTGTTAACTAAAAATCGTATATTTTTTGACCTTTTCACTTTTGTTTTGCAAATAAAGTCAATGTGTTGTTGTTATGTTCTATACAGATATTAAAAAAAAATGATGTTTTAGAAAGTCAACCATAGTGCTTTCTACGCACTACGGTTGACTTAGAAACAAATTCAAGGATTTTTGTCCAATAATTAATTTCACAAAGTAGTTTAGTCAGTAATCGCGTAAAATTTCACCAATTACATATATAAATTCAATAAGAATATATGCAAACATAAAATATCTTTACACAAGGTAAAACTCGATACACACCACAAATGAGCTTGTTCCAGCCAGCGTTTGCAGCGAAACTGCAAACCTTAGTTACACTTCAACTTAGCTCTTAGTGAACTGAACTTTGACTTTCGCGAGCGTAGTAAGTTACTACATAGTGCGAACCCGGGATTGTTTCGGGATCATTCGCTACGAGACATTATTCGCAATGATGAAATCCGTAGATGAACAAAACTTACCGACATAGCTCTCAAAAGCAACCTGAAGTTTCAATGGGCACATCGCTCGTAGGACCGATAACCGATGGAGGAATGGTCCTCGAGTAGCTGCCACGTTTAGGGAAAAGGAGCACAGGTCGTCCTCCCACCGTGGACGGATGACCTGAAGAAGACAGCGGGAAACCGTTGGGTTCAGGAGGCACAGGACCGGTTAGAGTGGCGTCTTTTGGGGAGGCCTATGTCCAGCAGTGGACCTCAAAGGGCAGATAGATGGAAATTACCTATAAAATGATGCGCAAATAAAAGAGATTACGTGGATTAACAATCGTGGATTTTTATCCAATAATTAATTTCGTAAGTTTCCGTTTTGTTAGTAATCGCGTAAAATTTCTCCAATAATATGAAAACGTCGTGTAATACCTTTTTTATCTGGTTGAAGTAGCAAACGTGCATGCAATCCACCTGATGGTATGTGGTCACTGGCGCCCATGGACACCTGTAAGCAACCTCAAACAGAACATGCGTTCTATCGGAAGTCAATCACAAAAATGCTTCACGTTAGAAATAGGTGTGGCGGTGGTACCTCCCCGGTCGAACTACACTGGTTCTACCATATTTACAAAGTAAAACTCAATACACGCCACAAACGAGCCCAACAAGCATTTGCAGTGAAACTGTAAACGTAATCACTGCACCAAGTCCTTAGTTACACTTCAACTTAGCTCTTAGTGAGCTGAAGTATGGCTTTCGCGAGCGTAGTAAGTTACTAAGCAACATAGTGCGAGCCTACGATTGTTTCGGGATCATCATTAGTACTGTGTTGTAGTGTATCGTTTTAATAGTCCTTTAATAATATATTACGGATAATTTATTATTAGCTATTTAACTTTTACTTACTTTAAATATTAATAAAAGAGATAATACTTCGGGTTCAATTCCAGTGCTAAATAGCTGTCTCAAGGTATTAGATCTCACATTTTCGTGCACGACAAAACGTATTAAGTTGACAAAGATATTATTTAAAAAATAAAACAATCTTAATGTAAAATTGAAAAGCTTTTGTTTTTCTTTGCTATTTGCAAAAAAAAATAAGAAAAAAAATGTTCCCAAATGTAACACGTTAGTAAAGTGAAAGTGTAAATTTATCATTTTTTGTCGTTCCTATGATATCTTAAAAAAATAAACACTATAGATTCAATACATTATTATTGAAAGTTAAAGCATTTAAGATCAAACACGTAGTTAAAAACTTAAAGGTTTTATTTCAAAATTTAATTTCACTAAGTTTCAATTTAGTTAGTGATTAAGCAAAATATCGTTAAGAACATATAGAAACGTCGTAAAATATCTTTACAAAGTAAAACTCCATACACCACAAACGTTCCAGCCAGCGTTTGCAGCGAAACTGCAAATGTAATCACTATACCAAGTCCTTAGTTACACTTCAACTTAGCTCTTAGTAAACTGAAGTTTGGCTTTCGCGAGCGTAGTAAATTACTAAGCAACGTTGTGCGAGTCTACGATTGTTTCGGGATCATTTTAACATTATTGACATTAACAGAATACTGTTGTGGTTGCTCTGTTTATTTAAATTCTTTAAAACGATGATTGTATACTTTTTTGCTCAGGCTTTACAACATTGCAATGTACTTTACTAGTATTAGCGAAAACATGCAAATCATTAAAAAATACGCTTTTTACACTGATAGCTCCACACTAGGATTCTTTTATGTGTCGTGGGTACCATGGACATACACAAGACGAATACACAAATACCCAGACCCAAAACATGAATCTAAACGAAATTAAACTTATCATTCTAGATACCTGTCTGGTCGGGAATCGAACCCGGGACCCATTGCGCGTTAGACCGGTATGGTAACCACTACGCGGGTCGTCATTGCTTTGAATGAATGTAATAAACTCGTACTAAAGGTGTGTCTACAAACATCCCTGTAGTTCCAGGATCGGACCCCGATGACTTTCCTAAGAGGGAACAAAAAATGGGTTGGGGGCGCCAAGAGTGATAGCTCAAACTGTCCTACCAAGCCATCCCGGAAGGACAGCCGCGTGTGTACTCGCATACCATCGTAAACATCAGATAGTATGGTGGGACCAGCTACTCATCTGGGCGGAGCCCGATGGGGCTACGCGCTTAAAAGACTCCGGTCGTGATCCTTTGGAGATAGCGGAATCTTTGCAGCGCCGAGGACGGCCACTGGGGAAGATTATAGTGCAGTAAAATTCCCAGATAATCCGGTGTCACTCCCACTGCGCCTACATTTTGAAGGTTTCTTCCTCGAGAATATAAAAAAACGTACGCCACTCGGGGACAGCCGCGGTAAAGCATAGCATTATTTTTTCCAAACCATTGGGTTTGTAGGTTTCCTCACGATGTTTTTCTTCACTGAAAAGCAGTGATAAGCGAATAAGCTTCACTGAAAAACGAAAGGTCACTCACTCACTCATCACGAAATCTCCGAAACTACTAAGTGCTAGGAGTTTCAAATTTTGCATGCGGGTTCTTTTAGGGACGTAAATGCTCACTAAGAAGGGATTTTATGAAGTTCAACCCCTAAAGGGGTGAAATGGGAAAAACTTTGTGATACATTGATTTGAACGCGGGCGGAGCCGCGGCTACAGCTAGTTTCTTATATGCACATAAATCAGTGGTGCATGCCTGGGTTTGAACCACGGACCTCCTGATCGAGAGGGCAAGTTTCAACCATTATGCTATCACTGCTTATAATTATGTTAGACGAAACGGAAACGCCAAAAGCGAGCTAAGTCTAAGTTGTGCGGTAACTAAGGACTTAGAAGTGATTACGTGCGCAGTTCAAACCGGAATGTGTAGAATGGGTTAACTTTGTGCTTAGTCAGTTATGTATTGTATAAACAGGGCTTAAGAGGTCGGTGTATAATCATTTTACTGCGGTAATGTTGCTTGTATTTTCGTAGTTATTCTTCAGCAATACTTTTTTCTTTTTTAAGCTTAGCATAGCTTTTATCGCGTGTTTTGAGCGCGGCGACTAAATCAAGAAGTTCCGTAACGAAAAGAACCTAACACCCGCCACTCCGCCTACCATGTAACGCGGCCGAGCGTTTGCTTAACACAAGAAAGCTCGCATGGATCGAGACGAGCTGCTCGGAAATCGGACGAATATGTAAGCAGCTGTTCTGTTGTTTTTATAATACTAAAGTAGCAAACGAGCATTCAGTTCATCTGATAGTATGTGGTCATTGCCACGCATGTACATCTGAAAGAATCTTCACATAGAAAATGGGTTCTAACTGATTTGAATCACAGTTGCGTTACTAGTATCGACAGCTATGATAGTCACCTCATATTAAAGTATAGTCATAACGGTCAAAATTCGACCTTAACTCAATTCAAAAACTAAACTTGATAATGTCTAAAGTAGCACAAATATTCCTCAAATTCAATCAAATTGTATTAAAGTTTGAGTTAGTTTAGAGATAAAAGAGGTTTAATTAACTAAGCTGCATTTAACAGCAATAGCGGGTATTTTGATAGACATCTGACATTTTTAACGTTATGTGTTTTCATAGTAAGATATTGAATATTTTATTTATACATGTGTTTGTGTCAAATGTAAGGTGTTGTGTGTTATGTGTTTTAATTAATCTTATGTATGTTTTATGCATTATTTGAAAAAAATATTAGCATTTCCTCCTCTACATCAACTATAACCGTGCGTAATTTCATACCCATCCTTCTACAGTAAGTACCTTAAAAACGAATCTCAAGTTTTTGCTTCACGTATTAATATATAGATAAAGTTTGATATATGTATTTCTCTTACCTCCCCATTTATACTCCACTGACGAACATGGATTTTCCCACAAAATGACCATACTTCACCACGCCACGCATTGTCGTCAACCCATTATTGTCCCACTGCTGGGCACGGGTCTTCTCTCAGTATGAGAGAGTTTAGGCAATAGTCCACCGCGCTGGCCAAGTGCGAATTGGTGGACTTCACACACCTCCGAGAACTTTTTTTTTTAAAGAACTCTCGGGTGTGTAGGTTTCCTCACGATGTTTTCCTTCACCGAAAAGCAGTGATAATTAATTTATAATACGCACATGAATCAGTGGTGCGTGCCTGGGTTTGAACCTCGGACCTCCCGATCGAGAGGGCAAGTTTCAACCATTAGGCTATCACTGCTCTACGCATTATTTATAGATAATTAAGAGCTATATATTCGTTTGCTTAATGACAATAAACAGACCGTATAATCATGTTAACCATATCTCATTCAGATGTTTTATGAGTCTCACAGACTTTGCTGGGTCGTTGCCAACCGCAAAAAGATTAATTCGTACATTGCGATTTCGAGTGCTTCTATGTCTTAACATTGTATGTTAATAGTTAACGGCTTTGCTTAAGCGTATTTAGTTTTACCAAAATAACTTCATGGTAAAAGCAAAACCGCTTCTCGGTGTCTGTCCCTTGTATGTGTCCACTGTGTATGCTTAGGTCTTTTAAACTTCGTTACGGATTTTAATGTAGTTTTTTTAAATAGATAGAGTGATTCAAGAGGAAGGTTTTAATGTATTTTTTTATTTTTATTTTATTTATTTATGAGTACATTTCAACATAATTAAAAGTATAATAAGAGTAGTATAAGTCGTTCGTGTACCCACAATTATAGGTGAACACGGCTTAAATACTATTTGACGCTCTAAATATTAATATAAATGAAAATTTACATTGAATTTAACATTTATTTCAGATTAATTAAGTTCATAAATATAATGCAAATAATAATAGAAAAATTAATTTAAATAATTGGTATTTTCGCGTTAAAAAAAAATTATACATGTATAATATAGTGGAGCAATACTGACAATTTTAGATTTTTGACTTTAGACGGAACGAAGTTCACCTGGTCAACTAGTATTTTATAAATTGCAATGCAAAATTCCATGTATTGTTGTGTCGGTTTCGAGTACTACTTCATCTCTTCCCGTGAATATCAGCGAAGGCAATTAAGGGGATAAAATCCTGGAAACGGGCAGCAGTTTTTTCTATCTAACATCAACACCCCTTGTGGCATGACAGGCGCCGTAAAATACTCAAACATTGTCCAAGACTAATTTTCATCAGCGGATTTTAAAAGACTATATGTCAATGGATTTTGATGATGAGATGATAGAGAGTTATGTGATTTGACATCAGAGGTATCTACGGACAGTCTCAGACAGTATTGTAGTCGAGTGACTGCTCACCCACAAGTGGACCGCATTTTTCTTAGCAATTACATTTATGTAAAAACAATCATGATGTCTACTGCTGGAAAAAAGCCATCGCTACTTTGCCCTTTTTCTTCTTCCAGCTAACCGCTTGAGAGGCGTCCTTTGCACTTTTTACGTAAAAGTCGGCATTAGAGATACCTGTGAAGGTTATTCACAGACACACATTTATTCCTGTTTTTAACACCAACGCTGTAGTAGTTAATTACCCATATTGTTATGATAATAAACAAATTGTCCCCTCTCTTCTCCTTCTCTGACCACAAGCCATATTTAAGAACATTTTTTAATCCATAGTTCGTTGGTTCATTAAGAGCGTGATAAGGAACAGATGAAGAGGTGGTTACACAATAGGAGATCCAACAGTAGCCCTAACATTAATTCAACCCTTTGACAATTTTTGTAACTTTGTTTCGATAGATCCAAATTTTACTCCGCTATTTTCATTCCAAAAACGTAAAATGGTTTATCAAAGGTGTCGGGACAGCTGGGTGTCACTCTGTTATACTGCACACCACAAAACGCATACCGGATTAGATTAGATCACGCGATACAATGGGTGTACTGTACGGTACATTTTTGTAAAATTGAGGTCGCGTTGGTTTGGATTGCACACGAAAGTGCTTTTTACTCGGTTGCGTTAGATGGAGAGTAATGTTTTTGAGCGTATTTTTTTTTCATATGATTAAAGTAGCAAACGAGCATGTAGTGCACCTGATGGTAAGTGGTCACTGCCCATGGACATCTGTAAGCAACCTCACATAAAACATTGGTTATATCTGAGTTCTGTATTCTGATTTCTATATATTGATTTTATTTAAATATTTATAAATAAATAAATAAATAAATAAAATCTGAAGTCAATTACAGATGCGTTGCTACTCCCGAGGACTATGATGGTCGCATCAAATAAAAATATGTTTGGATGTGTTTGTGTGGGTATGTCAACGGCTTGATGGATTGTAACTTACTACATATCATTGAAATCGATTCCGTTGTCAGTGTCATAGGTTATTTTTTTTTTCATATTTACGGCGCCTGTGATCAGAGAAAAAACGGAGGGGAATTGAGTTTTTTTTTGCTATCATAACAATATTGGTATCAATTAAAAGCTAGTATTATAATATAGCGTATAGCATAATCTAAACGTTATTTATAAAATACTATAACTCAAAAAATGGATTGCTGCTTCTAATAATTAACTAAAATTAAGATAAATCTTTTATAGGCAATAGGGTAGTTTAATAATTAACAATACTACTTTATATATACCTATATGGTTGCTTACAGATGGCTATATGGTTTGATTAGCCTGTGTCCAATAACACTTTTGGAAATGTATATACAGTAATACACATAACGCTAGCATTCCGTCATGTTGTCTAAATTAAATTCTCGGGCCGCGAGCACCGCGCGTCTACAATTTGTCAGCCAAATGCCACACGCGACGCTAAACTGTTGAAGTAATTTGGAATGCAATTTTTGCACATTTTCAAAATCACTACTTTTTGTTCTTGACGTTGGCGGGACTAACCGCCTATCATCAGATGCACTGTGTGGTTATTTGCTCATTGGAATCGAATAAAAAAGTAAAGGAAATAATCTTCTTAGAGAAATTTAACCCCTTAGGGGTTTAATATAAAAAAAAACATTTGTAGTGTATGTCGACATTATAAATTGAACCTTTTGTTCAAAATGAATGCTTCAAACCTCACTAGCTGACTATGCGATCATTAGTCAGACTTAAGTATTATTTCAATATATAACAATGATCAGTCAGACATGAGTATTCTTTGTTATATATAGATTCAATTTTATTAACCTGTGTCCACTAACGCTATTGGCAATTTATATACAGTAATACACATAACCCTGGCATTCCGTCCTGTTGTCGCAAATTAAATTCTCCGCGCCGCGAGCACCGCGTGTCTGCAATTTGTCAATCAAATGCGACAAGCGATGCTTTACTGTTCAAATAATTTGTGATATAGTTTTTGCACGTTCACGAATTTACAATTTTTTTCTTCATGAGAAGTAACCACTTACTGTAAAATGGACTGCAAGTTCATTTGCAACTTCACTCAGATAAAAAATAATAAAAAAGATATCTGATTTGACGTTTAACCCTTTAGGGGTCTAATATCCAGAGACCTCTTGATAGTGGGCGTTGACATCATAAAATGCATTTTTTATCCAAATTTTTAAACATATAGATTTCATTCACCTGTGCCCAATAACGGTATTGGCAATTTATATACAGTAATATACATAACGCTGACATTCCGTCATGCTGTCGCAAATTAAATTCTCCGTGCCGCGAGCACCGCGTGTCTGCTATTTGTCAGTCAAATGCGACAAGCGATGCTTTACTATTGAAATAATTTGTGATATAGTTTTTGCACGTTCACGAATTCACAATTTTTTTTATGAGAAGTAACCACTTACTGTAAGATGAACTGCAAGTTCTTTTGCTACTTTACTCAGATAAAAAATAATAAATGAGGTCTCTGTTTTCACGTTTAACCCCTTAGGGGTATTATATCCAAAAACCGTTTTGTAGGGGCGTTGGAATCATAAAATGAAATTTTTGTCCAAAGTTTTAAACATATGGATTAAATGTCATTCACCTGTGTCCAATAACGCTATTGGAAATTTATATAGGTACAGTAATACACATAACGCTGGCATTCCGTCATGTTGTCGCAAATTAAATTCTAGTGCTAAAGCACCGCGCGTCTGCAATTTGTCAGTCAAATGCCACACGCGACGATAAACTGTTGAAATAATTTGAAATGTAGTTTTTGCAGTTTCCCAAAATCGCTACTTTTTGTTAAATAGTGCTAACGTTTGTGGACGTATTCATTACTATATTTGTTCCGATAATGGCGCGTTTACAAAATGTTAAGTGCATAGCTTGTATTTTATTTTATTCCTGGCCGATTGTTTTTTGAGCAGAGAAATATCAGGCATTGGTTACAATTCATTATTACCCCACTGCTGGGCACGGGTCTTCTCTCAGAATGAGAGAGTTTCAGGCCATAGTTCACTGCGCTGGCCAAGTGCAAATTGGTGGATATCAGGCATAAAGTTATCTAAAACGCTTCGTCGCATAGATAACTATATTTTAAGTATACACAGTACATCTCAAATCAGAAGCCTGTCATAGGTATATCAGTCTTGACGTGCTGATAACTTATTTCATAGGCCTATCGGTGCTGTTTTGTAACTTGTTTATTGATTATTTTTAGATAATTGATATTTACCCATTAAAACCTTCTAGGTTGCGGTCCACAGTGCTGTGAATAGCAATCTGGGATCTTAAAAGGAACGCAATCGAATTATTTTGAGCAGGTTGCCCCTTAAGACTCTGCTAAGGTGGGCATTTAAACTCATCACACCATCTGGTGTTTCCGAGGGTATGCGAACGCACACACCGCTGTCCTTCCCGAGTTCGCTGTGTGGCGGGTCGAGCTCCTGCTCTTGCTACCCGCATCCCTGGAAGTCCTCTTTTAATAGCCTCTTACGACAGATAAGAAATACCATTGCTCTATTGAGTCGTCTGTTTTACCGAAACGTTCTTTTATCTGATTGAAGTAGCAACCGAGCATGCAGTCCACCTCATAGTGAGTGGTCTCTGCCGCCCATGGACATCTGTAAGAAACTTCATACAGAACATGGGTTCCATCTGAAGTCAATGACAGATGCGTTGCTACTTCCGAGGACTAAGTTGGTCCCCTCATTGAAAAGTACAGTAAGTTAAGTAGGTACATATGAGTATACGCCCTGTAGTTCCGGGATCAGAATAGGGCTACGGCATCCCCTGCCTGTCGTAAGAGGCGACTAAAAAGGGCTTCCGGGGTTGCAGACGGCTAGAGTGGGAGCTCGAACCGTTCGGTCAGGCAATCACGGGAAGGACGGCGGTATGTGTGGTCACATACCGTCGTAAAGACTAGACGGAGCGGTGGGCCCCGCCGCCCATCTGGGAGGAGTCCGATGGGGCAGCGCGCTCGGAGGATTCTGGTTGAAGTCGTTTCGAGATCCCGGAGTCCTCCTTTTCAGCGCCGAGGACGGCCACCGGGGGGTTTTAGTGCGGTAAAAATCCCACATAACCCTGCGTCGCTCCCACGGCGTCGGGTACCTTTTGAAGGATTCCCCCTCGAAAACACAAAAAAAGGTACATATGAGTATATTAACTTATGCCAAACAACTCTATTGACAATTCATGTATGCAGTAACACAGAACGTGTCTGCAATTTGTTAGTAAAATGCCACACGCGACTCGGAACTATTACGGTAATTTAAAATATAGCTTTTGTTCTCTTACCTGAATTCACTATTTGTATTAAATTTGTATATATTAATACGTGACGCAAAAACTTCTGGAGCATTTTTAAGTAATATGCCGCGGACGGATTAGTATGAAACTTTACATGGTTATGGTGGACGTAGAGAAGGAGTGAAGAATGTTAATATGTTTTTCGAATAATACTTAAAACATACATAAAATCAACTAAAAACACATTACACACCCATTTGTCACTAACATAAATAATAAACTAAATCGGACATTCAATGTCTTACTATATTTAAATTTACTAATACTAAAAATAATAATAATATAATAATAAATATACTATATACTTTTTTCAAAATGCGGTTTAGCTAATTAAACCTCTATTTATATTTAACGGGTGCGTTCAAAATATCTTAAAAATTATTACATACATTTTATTTGAATTTGAGAAATATTCGTACTACTTTGGACAATATGAAGTTTAGTTTTTTAATTTAAATTACGGTCGAATTTCGACCGATTTGACGGGTGACAAGTTTGTGATAATCAATGGCCAAAAACTATTTAAGTCTGAAAGAAAATCCGTGCCCAGTAGTAGGTCAATAATGTCTTGACAACGAAAGAGCAGATAATATAAATTGTTCCGCAAACTCGTTTCGATTTTACCGTAATCTATACGCTTTCTACCAACGACAACACAGCTTTCTACACTCATAGCCCCACACTAGGATTTTCCCCTATGTCGTGTGTACCATGACACACACAAAACGAATTACAAACACCCAGACCCAGAACATGAATCTAAACTCAACATTCAGATACCTGTCTGGCAGGGAATCGAACCCGGGACCCATTGCGCGCCCAGACCGATGTGGTAACCGCTCCGCCACGCGAGTCGTCATCGTAATTTGATTCGCAAACCTTGTTCGGATCCATACAAACGTGCCGCGTCCCGTTGGAATGATATCAAGCAAATCCCTTTACCGTTACTAAACCCTTTCTACTTTATCCTTCATACGATACCTTTGTGCCTTATAGTTTAACGTAGCATCAGTTCTTTTTCTGTAACCTTAGTACGAGTTTATAACGGTATATATCGTCAACCCATTATTGTCCCAGTGCTGCACGGGTCTTCTCTCGGAATGAGAGAGTTTTAAGCCATAGTCCACCGCGCTGGCCAAGAGCGAATTGGTGTGTAGCACCTCTGAGAACTTTTTTTTAAAGAACTCACGGGTGTGTAACTTTACTCACGATGTTTTCCTTCACCGAAAAGCAGTGACAAATAATTTCTAATACACACATAAAACTAGTGGTGCGTGCCTTTATTTGAACCTCGGACCTCCCGATGGAGAGGGCAAGTTTCAACCACTAGGCTATCACTGCTCTTATAACGTTACCTTAAAGCAATTATTGTTTACGTTTCCGATCATGCGAAGATTTAAACGTACAACCACATAGGGTTGAGCCCTTAGGTTCTTAATATGGGATTATACAAATTATTTATTAACTTTTATTATATTGAAACGTTTTAATATATCTCAGTTTAAAATTTAAACCGCTGTTGGCGATAGCAACCAATAATTATAAAGTGTTGCCTATCAGCATCAACCAATTTCTAATTAAAAAAATAACACGAAATTATCAAAAAGAGAGTTTTTGGTTCATATAATACGTTTGGGCTAGGGATGGATAATAATTAAATGTATAAACAAAATAGTAAGTTTTAAGTGTCAGGTAAAAAATCTAATTTTAGCTTAGAATATAAACACTAAAAATTTTAAGTCATTAATAGCTTTCATATTCTAAGTTAAATTTAGCCTTAATGCAGCTCCTTAAAACTCCCGCATTTAGTCAATAATATGTGAAATGTACTCTTTATATCATTATAGAATTTTTAATAGAATCACCAAGAAATTTTGAGAAGAATGTCACGTCAAAATACGTTAGCTTCCAGCGCGACACTAATGCATCTCAAGACGGGACTGAGCAGTCACCGCGCTTCACCCTGCACGTGTAAGGCTTTTAAAATGTAATTACACGGGACTTTTCCTTAAACGTTTCTTAATAGAATATGAAATTTAAACCACTGTTGACGATAGCAACCACATTATTATTAAAGTGTTGCCGATCAGTTAACCAAGTTCTATTTAAAAAAACACACACAAAATTATCAAAGAGAGTTTTTGGTACATATAGTATTTTTGGGCTAATGATGGATAATAATTAAATGTATAAAAAAAGTAGCGAGTATCAAGTGTCAGGGAATAAATCTCAATTTAGCTTAGAATATAAACGCTATTGAAGTGTGTCATTAACTTTAACGCAGTTCGTTAAAACTCCCACATTTAGTTAATAATGTATTAAACCGAGTACATTTATATCATTATATAATTTTAAATAGAATCACTAAGAAATTTTGAGAAGAATGTCACGTCAAAATAAGTAAGATTCAAGCGCGACACTAATGCATCTCAAGACAGGGGACTGGGCAGTCACCGCGCCTTACCCTGCACGTGTAAGGCTTTTAAAATGTAATTACACGGGACTTTTCCTTAAACGTTTCTTAATAGAATTGCCTCAGCTACAACTCGGAAAAGGTCATTTTAATGGAAGAAAGACTGTTGTTGTTGAAATACAAGTCATACAAGTGTTATATGAGAATAAAACAAGTCAAAAATTAAGTTGATATTTGTTTATTCACCAAGCATAACGTAAGCGCAAAGCGCAAAAAGTATTTAAAAAAGGAGTTAATTAAGGAGAAGATTTTAATATAACCAAAAGGAGTTAATTTTTAACTAATTACTAGTTGCTGCAACTCAATTATTATCATCCTTCATAAAAACAATCACAAGGCAAGATTTATACTTAAAGTGCTTTAGTTAACCTCTCTAGAGAAGAAATTAAAATGAGCTACGAGAAATGTCCGAGACGGCTGTAAAAAGTGCAGTTTAATGGACGGACGCGACACGGGACTGAGTGGAGTTTGTTAGTGAAATTTAGTGCTGGAATTAGTAAAGAAAATGCAACATGCATTAAAGATAGAAGTAGAGTTACAAAATGTTATTCCCTGATTAACCATTATATTATTAGAATTTATTAAAATGTTATTCCCTGATTATTCATTATATTATTTAAGGAACTTTGTTTAGCTGCGGCTTCATATTATTTTCATTTGAAGTATAATATGTCGAAATTAAGGTATTTCCCTGCGCGACAGAATTCGTAATGATGAAATCCGAAGGAGAACGAAAGTTACCGACATAGCTCACAGAATTAGTAGGCTGAAGTGGCAATGGGCAGGCCTCACCGTAGGACAGATAACCTGGATTCAGATGGCTCAGGACAGGTCGAAGTGGCGCAGATTAGGGGAGGCCTATGTCCAGCAGTGGACTTTCAAAGGCTGATGGATGGATGATGTCGAAACACAAAGCCTTGCCTATGAATATAAACATAATTTATACGTAAATAATGTTACGTTATAAATAAACGCAATACATTGTACTGTAATTATAATTGCGTAATACATTGTAGACTTGTAAACACTGTAAACCACGCATACGATGTATCATGTATTATACATATATGTGGTATTTGTTGTAGCAAGTTAATTTGTATATTTAATAGTACATACACGCACACACGCTTTCTATACTCATAGCCCCACACTAGGATTTTCTCCAAAGTCATGGGTATCATGGACACACACAAGAGGAATACACAAACAAACAAACCCAAAACAGGAATCAAAACACATCATTCAGATACCTGTCTGGCCGGGAACGGAACAGGGAACCCATTGCGTGTCAGACGGTACGGTAACCGCTGCGCCACGGGTGGTTAAATATTATACATAATATTAAATAGAAACTCTCTTTTGAGTTATTCTAAATAAGTTATATCTTCGGATAGCAACATATCTGTAACAGACTGTAAGCGATCAATTCTATTCGAGATTGATTACAACTGTTTAAGACAGGCAGTTGTAACTTGTCCTTGATTACCTTGTACGCTCGTTTGCTGTTGATAAAATCTATACTAATGTTATAAATGTAAAAGTGTGTTTGTTTGTTTCTCTTTCACGTCGCCACATAATTACTATTATATGATATGGTTTATATGCTGGGAGATAGGAGGGCGGGGAGTGTCGTAGGCTACTTTTTACCGCGCTATCTCATTCCAATAAGAATATCGATATTTTGCTAGTTGATACTTATTTACTAGTTCCAGACGTTATTAATAGATGGAGTTAGTAAAATTCATTTGCAAGTTCTGAATTAGCGCTATCAAATGCTAATGTTAATTCCCTTTGACGGTGCGGGCGAAGCCGGGATAAGAGCTAGTAATTAAATATATTCTAACTATGTTTTATTATGCTTATTCATTATTATTTATTAGGAGTATAATGGTGAATAGCATCAAGGTCTATTTAAATCACTTTACTCCCTCAAGTGGAAATTAAAATGAGATGGAACTATTATAAGTTGCTACGAAAGTGCAGTTTCAGATTAACGGGACAGAGGACTGAGCGGTTCTTGCCAGTGAATTAATTTTGTTGTACACTTTTTCCGTACAATAAGTCCTAATAAATTAAGGTATTATACTTGTCGGCACGACACCGCGTATTTATGAAAAACACGTCGCCGATAATAATTATTTTAGTTAGTTTAAAGGTCCAAAATTGTTTGTTTATTGAATTAGCAACATTTAACGATTTTTAGAATTGTAATTTAGTTTACCCTCCATAAATTTGTTATCACACCACCAAACATTGTTATAAAAAGGCGAGCGAACGCCGGTAGAAAAAGGATTTCTTGTTGAACCGTCGAAGCGATCGGACCTCGTCAATTGTGAATAAATCGAAGAAGTTTACTGCTGTGTTTTACTTGAAATCTTCAAGAATGAATAATAATGAAGACACCTCGACCATGCTGATGTCACACTTCTCTCAACCACTTCATTATACTTTATTTGTTAATTAGTGATATATTTTTGAATGTATAATGTCTCATAGCGGTCATTTCCTATGCTTGACTTTTGATCACCTTACAAAAAACTTGTTTCACGCATTTTAAGCTATATGATGTACATAATGATGTGCTGACGGAAAAACACTTAGGACGGAGCGGTGGGCCCAGCCGCATACCTAAAAGGAGCCCGATGGGGCAACGCGTTCAGAGAACTCCGGTTGCGTTCCTTTGGAGCTCTCGGGGTCCTCCTTGTATTGCTGAGGACGGCCACCGGATGGGTGTTAGTGAACCTACCTAGTGGGTACCTTTTGAAGGTTTTCCCCTCGAGAACAAAAAAGGTGTTTGTACCTAGTCCTCAGAGGTAGATCAATGCATGAGTTAGATTTGATAGCACCTTATGTGGGATTGTGAACAGATGGCTGTAAGTGGCACCCGCTAACTCAAATTGTTGTTGGAAAAAATGTAGTACAGAAGTAAACAGACAAGCTTATTTAATCAAGGTTATTTACTTCTGTATCATGTTTTTTTTTCTTTTTGCAAAACCTTTTTTCTTATCCTATTATAGGCTTACGGTAATTGAAACTCAAACACAGTTCGATTACTTTCAAATTTTATCAGTCGTAATTAACATATAGGTTAAAATATCAGATGACAAAAACAATTTATAATTGAACCAATTTAATTGAGTACCTTATTACACAGAGAAAAGCACTTAATAAAATATTAATAGAAGCCAAAATAAAGTGGGTAGTAAAGTAGAGCTATTGGAAATGCAACTTCAGATAAAAAGTGTCAGGGGACTGAGCGCTCTTTGCTACGGGAATTTATTATAAATTAATGAATTTACAAGCAAATTTTGTTAAGCGATTGTGTTTTATCAAGAGAATAATACTAAAGTTTACTATTTAACGACCCGCGTGGCGGAGCGGTTACCATACCGGTCTGACGCGCAATGACTCCCGGGTTCTGTTCCCGGCCAGACAGGTATCTAAATGATGAGTTTAGATTCCTGTTCTAGGTCTGGATGTTTGTGTATTCGTCTTGTGTATGTCCATGGTACCCACGACACAGGAGAAACTGCTGTGGGGCTATGAGTGCAGAAAGCGGGCAAATTAAAGCGTGCAAATTATTTAAAGCCTTTCAAAATACATTTTATGGTGTAATTTGCTATTATAGAACTTTTCCTCAAAGCGCGCCCTGCGGCTTGTGTAGATTCCAATTGGCTTACATAGTCAATTAACATCGAATACAGTTTGAAGTTGAATGAGCGAATACATGCATTATTTAGTGCCTTAAAATACTATTAAAATCCCATTAATTTTTTTTAAAACTCCATCGTTATGGCACACACTCCGGAATCTCCAACGGATTCCACCCGGGGGTCTTCTGAATGTGGTGCTCTGTTGCCCTCTTATTAGGGCTTAACCTACGTTCATCCTCATCTCATCCTCCGTTTCTAAGGTATGATGATATGAAATAACACTGCTTCATCCGGTTTTTCTGGCTGGGCAGTCTTAGGTCCCATTCGCGACTACACAATTTTTAAATCACCTTTTCCGACAAGCATCACTTACCGTCTCACAGCAGTTTTAAGCACTGCTATAGTGGGGTATGAAATGTTTGATAAGGAAGACATTATCCTAGGTAATTGGACTTAGTCCTCAGGCATAGTAATGCATCTGGGTCTAATCTCAGCTAAGACTCTGATCTTATCAGAGTTTGATTAAAGATGTCTATGGACGGCAGGTGTCCCTTTCCATCAGGTGGTCAGCAAACTTGTTTACAACTTTTATAAATTAGAAACATAATAATATATCTATCTGATGATGTGTATCGCAATATTATTAATTAAAGTAGAACATACGAGTATTTTTTACGTTCCAGAGGGGGCGTAAACACCTGCGATACAGTTTTGTAACTATTGTAGTTGTTTACGAATGTTCAGTTTTGTGATATTGTTTATGTTTTCAATAAAATTATTATATATTTAACTTCCATATTGGAGAGAACCAAATTACTTCAATTTTCATTATAAAGCTATCATCTAACGTATCGCTTAAATCAAATCAACGTCACATATCTTCTCGTGTCCCCAAATCTTACGTCATTCAAATAGGAATTAATAAGGCGCTTAAACGAACCATCGTCAAACAAATTATCCCACGTAATATTGCGATTAATGGAAATATCCTCGGGAATATATCCCGGCACATTACAGGGACGTTTTCAGTTTACCCACGCGTTTACATGTTACCAAGATTTTGTATAAAATAATTAGGTCTTTTTTTATTTTTTGACACTTTTTTCGGATAATTTTTATCAACTAGTGTGTATAGTGTTGCTCACAGTAAAGTAACACGATTTGAAAAAAATATGAGGAACAGAAATTTTGGACATTTTTGTTCCTTTTTTCTCAATGTAGTACATAACTCTTATTACGGGACAGGTTGGAGTCGTGCCAGTTAAGGGAGGCCAGTGAACCTCAAACGGCTGATGGATGATTGGATTTAATTAAATTTATCCATTGTCATACTGGGAAAGCAAAAGAAAATTACTAAATACAAAGTTGCTTCTACGACGAGACTGAGAATCTCAGTTCTGGATGAGTAATACACACACATGCACACGCATGCATTAACACACACACACACGCACGCACGCACACGAACACACACACACACACACGCACATATATACCCAATCACAAATCAAAATGTTTTAATTAGTTGTAGTAACCATTTTCTGTATCTCAATATTGTTCATTAAAGTAGAACAAACGAGTATTTTTACGTTCCAGAGGGGGCGTAAACATCTACGACACAGTTTTGTAACTATTGTAGTTGTTTACGAATGTTCAGTTTTGGGAAATTGTTTATGTGTTCGATAAAATCTTTAAAATAAAATAAAAAAACTTTTTTTCGATGTAATGTAATGAGCAGTTACCTTCAAGTAGAGTGCATTATCGTTTTATAATTCTTCATTAAATTATTGTATTAATAACGAGACGTAGTGTTAAATAAATTATAACTACCGCTTGACTTTCACGAGCGCTTCCATGAAAGTTTATCTTGCAAATATAAAGCGCTAGAAGCCTACTTACCTTAAAAGCCCTACATTAGACCGATCAAACAAGGACGGTACATTCCGCAGCGCCTTATCGTCGGCATATAATTTATTTATATATTGTTTGTGCCTGTCAATTTAACCTATACTTTATTTCTATAGATATATGGTTCCGTTAACCGCGCATGTGGGAGTACGATCAGCAAAAATGGCCTACTTTGACGAAAAAACCGTAATATAAAAATAGATTAGATTCATAATTTAAAGGGGAATAGATTCATAACCAATCGAAGTAGCAAACAATAAGATCTCCATTTTTTGTCCCAAACTATGTAGGAATAATATCAATGCTAAATAATAAAAATAATAAATAAAAATAACAATAAAAAAATATTTTTTTATCTATTTGAAGAAGCAAAACGGCATGCAGTATGCAGATATCTGGAAGCGACTTCATAAAGAACAAGTTTTCTATCAAAAGTAATTGAATCCACGTTGACGAAGACAAATATAGTGAGCCGGCAACCACGAACTTCCATCGAAACACAAGATCTGTTTTACGGCTGAAATGTATGTGACAGTGGTGCTTCTGAACTCTTTGCGATTTGAATTTGTAGAAGTCTTGTGATTCGAATCACAAAGACTTCTGTCACCATTCATTTTGTTTTCGATATTAATTTGTAATATACTTTTATATAAGACACACCATCTTAGTCTTCGGGAGTAGCAACGCATCTGTGATTGACTTCACATAGAACCCTTGTTGTATATGAAGTTGAATACAGATGTCCATCAGCGGGAGTGACTACTTACCAACAGGTGGACTGCATGCTCGTTTGCTGCTTCAGTCAGATAAAAAAAACATGATTTTGGCAGTCCGTGTGTCTCTAAGCGTTTATCCTTAAAAGCTCAATCGCGAAGTCGGAAGCTTTGCGGGGCGCGTGACAATTGTTTATGAAGAGCTATCTTTGTTTTAAAGTGCTTTTGTCCAGGTGGCTACGTTATTTATTTTATAAGAACCACCTGGTTAGATACTACTATTGACTAGACATAACGTTTATTATTGAGTTTTTCCAGCGGGTACACTTATATACTCATTTATAATTATGTGATGCGACATCTGTACGTGACCATAACTCCAGATTCGCGCGAGTTAGGATAGCGTTCCGCTCTAACATCTCCCCTCCCTCACAGGCCTCCTCAGCTCTGCGAAGAGGACTCCGGGGTCTCCAATAAAATACAACCAGAGACTTCTGAGCGCGTTGCCCCTTCTGACTACATCAGGTGAACGGCTGGGCCCACCGCACCTTCTGTTCTTTATATGGTAAAAGACCACTCCGCTCCTACAGCGTCGGGTATCTTTTGAAGGTTTCTCCGTCGAGAACAAAAACAAGGTCATAAAGTATGTATGTGGCAAATTTTGGCAACATCTGACTGATAGTTTTTACGTGAAAGAGTAACAAACAAACTTACACTCACATTGACAATAATACGTGACGACAGATAACCTTCCTTTGGGAAGTCAGTTAAAATAAGACACCGCTTCCCTTTGTCCGGTAAGGGTTAAACAGTCCTCATTTAGAACAAAGTGGGCACTGGTTTTTGAAGAGAGCACCCATGTTTTTCAAAATAAACAAGGGACAAGTGAAGTGTGCGGTACGGGTGGTTTAGGGTTAAATCGGGGTATTGTCAAGGGCGAGCCCTTTGGTGCGGAAACATTGCCCCATGAATATTAACATGTATGTTTTAAATGGGTTTTAAATTCGAAAAGGGTTTTATTAAAATTGTAATAGAATTTTGATTGATAAGAAATAGTTTAGCATTAAATTTGACTATAAAATATTATATTCCAGAAAATATAAGTATAGAGGTCTAACATTCGAATCACAGGATAACATCTGGTTTTAAGCTAATCAAGCTGAATTTGCTTTAATGACGTTAAATTAAGTAAATAATGAATATTTTAAAATTTTAGTATTAATGTTTATTTCAGATTTTATTTGTTTATGTGTCTACTACTGATGTAACGAATATTCGTATTCACCTATATGTATTTAGATATTCGCTATTGCGAATTATATGTTGTTAAAATATTGAAATTATTTATATATACTATACTTTAAATTGAACTCCACTTTGTCAAGATAAAGTAACCCTTCGGCCTCTACACAAAAAACTGAAAAAAAAAACAATTATCGTTTTTGCATTCGCAAATGTTCAAATAATAACACCAGCAGTGTCTATTAATGTGACATCAATTATTTTTCACGTCAATTATACTCCTGAGGACTAAGATGGATTATGAGGTATTCCCGGAGCGCTACGACATGGGGTTCTTCAAGAAAGGTGCGAAAAGAGCTCTCCTACAAAGCCGGCGATGCATTGGTGACTCCTCTGGTATTGCGAATATTCACAGGCGACGGTGACTACTTTCCATCAGGTAGCCCGTCTGCCTTATCGTTAGGTTAAAGTATAAAAAAAAATATATGAAAGTGAGCAACTACAAGTAAGGACTGAGACGGTCATTACATGAAAGTGTCCACCAATTCGCACTTGGCCAGCGTGGTGGGCTATGGCCTAAACTCTCTCATTCTGAGAGAAGACCCGAGCCCAGCAGTGGGACAATAATGGGTCGCTAGATTAATATTCTCGCTAGACAATCGGTGGCGGAACCTCCCCTGTCGAACTACCTTGCTGTATCAAGATATTTAATTTTCAACGGGTTTAAACTATGAAGATTAATTTAATGTATTCAACAAGCGCATAATGAAAGTAGCCGGGTCTAATTTATTCAGGTAAGGGTAATGAAGTTAATATAACTTGAACCTTAAACCCCAGACGGTTAAACGTTCAGATTTTGTGGCACTCTGCTATAACAGCTAAATTTAGAAGGATCCGTGGGGTAAGCATGTAAAATGAACGAAGCGGTAAAGATTTTCGATAATAAATTAGCGATTGTTTGCTTTTTTTTATTTTGTAATAATTTAAATGAAAATAGTTTTTTTTAACCGACTTCCAAAAAGGAGGAGGTTATCAATTCGTCTGTATTTTTTTTTTTTTTTTTATATTTGTTACCTGATTTCTCCGGACTGGGTGAACCGATTTAGATGATTTTTTTTTTTATTTGAAAGGTAGTGCGTGTCATAGGGTCCCATTTTTTTTTAGTATTTTTTTGACTAGGGCATCCATAAGAAAAACGCATAAGTCTTAAATTTGCATTTTCAATGTACGCGATAAATGTATGAATAACTCAATATCCCGCCAACCGATTTTGATGATTCTTTATTTATTAGAAAGGATGTACTCCAGGGGTAGTCTGATAAGAGTTTGATAAGGTTCTAATCATAGGATCTTCAACTTTTTGGAGCAAAATAATAAAATTAGTGATAGTCGGCCGAACCTTAGCTGGAGAAGTCCAATTGAGTAAAATATAGAATAAAATTACTATGTAGGTATTTACTATGAAAAATTTGACCTTCAACTCTTCAATCCTGATGATGCAGGGGTACTGCTAGCCTGAACTATAAAAGTTGGTCGTTTGATGTTTGCGAATATATAATGAAATTGTTAAGCAAATTCATGGGACAAAAATTTGACCTTCAACTCCTCAACCCTGATGATGCAGGGGTACTTAAAGCCAAAACCACAAGAGTAAGCCATTTGGTGCTTACGTATATGTTATAAGATTACTGAGCAGAAATATAAGATGAAAAATTTGACCTTCAACTCCTCAATTCTGATGATGCAGAATACTGCAAGCCTAAACCATAGGAGTTGGCTATTTGGTGCTTACGGGTATGTATTAAAATTACTAAGCAAAGACACAAGATGAAAGTTTTGACCTTCAACTCCTCAGCCCTGATGATGCAGGGTACTGCATGCCTAAGCCATACAAGTTGGCCACCTGGTGCTTACGTGTATATTATAAGATTACTGAGCAAACATATTAGATGGAAAATTTGTCATGTTATGACTAAGATTTAGCTTTAAATTTAAATGTATTGTGGGTTAGGTTAGGTTGGAACATAAAAGAAAACATAAAAACTAAGCGAGCAGGGCGCGGCAGCGCCCTGCGAGCGGGTGCGTTCAGTTCGTATGAATTGATAGTGTTGTATGTTGTGTCTAAGCTTATGTTTAATTTGTTATTTTATGTTGATGTTTATTTAATGTTTGCATATGTGTATGCACAAAGCAAACTTAGCGATTTTATTTTAATACAAATAGATGAATATCGTCACTAAAAAGCATGAAATAAAAAATTTTTGACAAAAAAATATCCACCGACTTCCATGCCACAAAAAAGTTAAAAATAATTTAAATATATTTTAGTTTAAAACATACTCAGTACTTAGGACATAGTTCTGAAGTCGGTGCTCATATAGGACATAGTTACCGTCGTCCAGCGAAATATGTCGAGCACCGACTTCAGGACTATGTCCTAAGTACTGAGTATGTTTTAAACTAAAATATATTTAAATTATTTTTAACTTTTTTGTGGCATGGAAGTCGGTGGATATTTTTTTGTCAAAAATTTTTTTTTTTATCATACTCCATGTTCTTTTGATGTTTTAAATTTATTGAATTTATTATATATTTACACTATATCAGGTAAATAATGACATATTTTCTCAACACTAAGATTTTAGTACTATTTTTATTGATGATAATAATTGCGGTTCATACACACACAATTTAATGGGTGGTAGAACCAGTGTAGTTCGCCCGGGGAAGTACCACCGCCACACCTATTCCTAGCGTGAAGCAATTCTTGCGGTTCGATGGAAGGGTGTGGTTGCCGGAACACTTTTATATGAGGGAGGCGACCATCTCAGCGCAGAACCAATGTTCTATATGAAAATAATCGCAGGGTTAAACTCTGTTTAACTGCTATTTTGTGCTCTTACATGCCTATGCAATTACACTACAAGTAACATTGTAGTGTAATTGCATAGGAGCAAATTGCAGAGGACCATGTTAGTCCTCGGGAGTAGCAACGCATCTGTAATTGACTTTAGATAGAGCTTCATGTTCTATAACAAAGTTGCTTACATGAGTCCATGTGCAGCAGTGACCACTTTTTTTTTTTTTTTTTGTTTTCGAGGGGGAAACCTTCAAAAGGTACCCGACGCCGTGGGAGCGACGAAGGGTTATGTGGGATTTTTACCGCACTAAAACCCCCCCGGTGGCCATCCTCGGCGCTAAAAAGAGGACTCCGGGATCTCCAACAAACACCACCGGAATCCTCTAAGCGTGTTGCCCCATCGGGCTCCTCCCAGATGGGCGGCTGGGCCCACCGCTCCGTCTAGTCTATACGACGATATGCGACCACACATACCGCCGTCCTTCCCGGGATCGCCTGGCTGGACGGTTCAAGCTCCCACTCTAGCCGCCCGCAACCCCGGAAGCCCCTTTTAGTCGCCTCTTACGACAGGCAGAGGATACCGTAGCCCTATTCTGATCCCGGAACTACAGGGACGCGCCGCCATTGCCGGCGGCCGCGGCCGTTTCTTCTCCGAGCGGGTTCAGCGCGCTCCCTGGCCCTTTCGGCGTCTTCCTTTGCCGACATGACGTCCTCGCAAAAGGTGATCATGCCGTTCCAGGCCTCTCGCCGCTGAACCATCGCCGCAACGACGGCCGCCGGAGAAAGGTCCGCTCCAACCTTTTGGACGAGGATCCGCCGCTGAGACTCCCAAGCTGGGCAGTACTCGAGCGTGTGCTGTGCGGAATCCTCGTCGTGCCCGCAATGGTGACAGAGGGCCGTCTCCTGTCTCCCTATCCTGTTCAGATACTGACCGAAACAGCCATGTCCGGTGAGTATCTGAGTCAGGCGGTAGGTCACTCGACCGTTGCTTCGCATCCATGCGCGAAAGTTCGGCAAGATAGCGTCGACCACCCGTTGGCGTATGCTGTGTGGCTCTTCGAGTCGCTCACGCCAGCACCTCAGAGCGCGCCATTTGGCTCTCCTCCGAAAAGCTTCGATCGTCTCTGCGTCGAAGGGTTCAGTCCCCTGACGGAGGACGCGGATCTTAAAGAAGACCCGTGCATCCATATCCGCCAGGATGTCCAGAGGCGGAAGTCGCCCCAGGACAAACGCCGCCTCGTACGAAATGGTACGATAACCGCGGGCGACCCGAATTGCGATCATACGTTGCGCGGAGTTTAACTTCCGCGCGCGGCGCCGGCTGCCAGATAGCTTGTCCGACCACGCCGGCGCCCCGTAGAGCGCAATCGAGCGCACCACCCCCGCATAGAGGCGGCGGACTTCTTCCCTTGGTCCCCCTAGATTCGGCAACAGACGGTGCATTGCACCCGCCACCTTTAGAATCCGGGGGACGAGACGGTCGAAGTGCTCTTCGAAGCACCAGCGGGCGTCCAGTGTTAGGCCGAGGTACTTCATGTACCTGCCTATCCGGACGTCCGCTCCACAAACGCGCACTGAGGTCTCAGCTGGCTCGACTCTCGGCCTTCGGCCGTAGAACCACATCGCCTCGGTCTTCTGGGACGCTATCTCGAGGCCCAACCTGCGGATCTCCGCCACGACGCGTGCCACTCCGAGTTCTGCTAGCCGAACCGTCCTCTCGAAGCACTCCCCTTCCGTAAGGACGAGGGTGTCGTCGGCATAGCAGACGATGCTCACTCCCTCCGGGAGCACCGTTCTCAGCACCGCGTCGTAAGCGATATTCCACAGTAGTGGACCAAGCACCGAACCCTGCGGCACTCCGCGCACGACGTTCCTCCCGCGAACGCTCCCATAGCGACCAGGGAAGCGGATGTGTCTGTCCGACAGGTACGCCTTCAGCACCTCCTGTAAATAGGAAGGCACCTGATGGACAGACAAGCCCTCCATGATCGCACTCCAGGACAGAGAGTTAAAAGCGTTGACAATGTCAATGCTGACTGCCAAGACTACTCTGCCCTGGGAGATGGCCTGCTCTGAGAGCGTCCGGACACGGAGGATGGCCTCCACGGTTGATCTCCGCTGCCGGAAGCCAAACTGGTTTTCGGACAGGTCCGGGCCGGGGCACTCTAGGTGCCTGCTGATTCGAGAGGCGATGATCCTCTCGAACAGCTTGCCCGCCTCGTCCAACAGGCAGATGGGTCTGTACGCCGACGGGGAGTCTTTGGGTTTACCCGCCTTGTGCAGGAGCACCAACCTCGCCTGTCTCCACATTGACGGAAATCGTCCGTGGCGGAAACAGGCGGTGAAGAGCCTGCACAACCTCTCCCCCAGCACCGTCAGCGCTAAGACCCATGCACGTCCTGGGATTCCGTCCGGCCCCGGCGCCGTGGTACGCCTCGCCATGCGCTTCGCTGCAACGTCGAGTTCGCCCTCTGTCACCACTAGATCCTCCGTCCAGGAGGAGGGATCCGGCGACACCGCGGAAGGACCCAACTCGTCAGTGGTTCCTGGGAACAGGCTGTTCACCACTGTGTCTACGAATGTTGGGTCCAGGGTCTCCGTAAGGGGTGGCACCCATGGCCGGAGTTTGCCGAGAACCATCTTGTACGGGCGCCCCCATGGGTCCCGGTCAAGCTCCGCCACCAGTGCACTCCAGTTCCGGGCCTTGCTCTCGGCAATTGCGCCTTGGAGCAACATTGTTGCAGCCCGGTACTCCGCGTACAATTCCTCCCTTTCCGCGGCGTCGCCGAGCCCTGGTGTACCGGCGTCGTGCACGCATGCATGCTGTACGCAGCCGTGCGATGTGCTCCGACCACCAGTACACCGGACGCCTCCAGCTGGGTCTGACACGCGGCATCGCTGTATCGCAGATAGCCGTCATGTCATTCCTCAGCCGGATCGCCTCCTCTTCGGGGTCGAGTCCATCATCCCCCTCCGCAGCACTGGACCAGTCCACAACGTGGGCGGCAGCGACGAGCAGGTCTCCGTCGAGACGCCTCAGTGCCCATCGCCGTGGATGGTCGTTCGCGCGGCAGGTGTTCGCAGCCGGAAGCCGCAACGCTACGTCCAGCAGAATGTGGCGATGGTCAGACAGCGTGACAAGGTCTTCGGCCACCTTCCAACCTACGACCAAGCGCTCGGCAGCGAGAGTCGCCCACGAAAGATCTATGACCGACTCGCCCTGCCAGCGCACGCATGTACTGACCCCGCCACGATTCAGTAGACGCAGGTCCAGCCCGGCTGCCCACTCGAGAGTGGCGCGGCCTCTGACGCTGTCGCGCCTGCCTCCCCAGGCCCGTGAGTGGGCATTGAAATCGCCCAAAACTATCACCGGCCGGGGAAGACAGGAGCGAATGCAGTCCGCCACCCTGTCGAGGAACGCCTCGTACGCCATCAGGCTGACGTTGGGGGAGACGTACACTCCTAGCACCGCGAGAGGACCCCACTCCACTGCGACAATACCCGGCTCAGAGTGGAGTCTGGTGCACGGAGGATCACCCTCGCCACCCGCCCAGTACACACCAACGGTGTTCGCCTCGTCCCCAGTCCAGCGCGGATGCTCCGGAACTCTATATGGCTCCGCCACCACTGCCAGGGAAACCGAGCAATCGGCAACGCATTGCAGGAGTAAGTCCTGCGCCGCGCGACAGTGGTTCAAGTTTCCCTGGAGGATCTTAAGTGACGGAAATCTGTCCATTAAGAGTCCATCGCTTCCGCTGCTGGACGACGGGACGACGCGATAGACTGCGCTGGCCCGTCGGTCCTCTGCGGGTCGGCTGCCGTAGCCACCGCCCCACCCGCTCCGCTGCCTCGCTGCCGCCTCCTTGGGGGCTTGCACTTTCGTCCGCCAAGGCGATGGTCGGCCGGACGCCCAAGGTCTGCGCACACGGCGCATCTCAGCACCTGCGCTATGCACTGGCTCGCCCTATGTCCAGGCTCGCCACATGCGTAGCACAGGTTGCTCCTATCCTTGGTGCCGGTGCAGACGTGCCGCGCGTGCCCCAATTCGAGGCATCGGTAGCACTGCAGCGAGCGGGCGGGCAGGATCTCTACTCTAGCGGATACCCAACCCACTAGAAGCCTTTTTGCGGCAGCCAACTTGCGGATGGCCGACAGTGGACAGCGAACCCAAGCCGTACCCAGTGCCGCTGGCCTCCTCCGCACCTCACCGACTCTGACGTCAGTAGCGAGACACCCGCAGGCGGCGGCGATGGCACTGGCAACATCCTCCTTTGTGACGGAGTCGTCCAGGTCCATCACTCTGGCTTCCCCCTGCTTCGTGGGCCTCGCAATCCTTACGCCCATGTCAGAGACGGCCGCCAGCATGCGGGCAGCCAGGGCGTCGGCCTTCTCGGCGCAGTCCTCTCCGGCAACCTCGAGGAGAAGGCCACCGTTAATGGCCTTCTTTGGGCGTACCTCGGAGATGCCGAGGTCGGCAAGCTTGATCTTCCCCTTTGCCACCTTCATCACGTCAGCGTACGTGACTTCGGACCCCTCGGGCACCGTCACTGTTACGGCCGCCGATTTCGGCACTTTGGGAAGCTTTCGCTTCGCCGACCTACTCTTTTTGGACTGCGCCGGCTTGGGCGCATGTCCTGCACTAGCCGCCGTGTGCCTTTGGGAGGCACCCTTTGCCGCAGGCTCAACGGGGACGGGGCGTTTCCTCATCCTTGCTTTCCGCCCTACGACCGTCGCCCATGTCTCGTTAGCCGAAGTCGAAGGGACAGTCGGCGTTGCGGCCACAGGGGAGCGTGTGGGCACTGTCGGGGCCTTCTGTCCGAGGGGGGGCCGGATGGCTTTCCCCGGGAACAGCTCGTCCCGGAAGGACGCTAACTTCCTATCGATCATGGACCCTATTCGGTCCATGAGGGCGTCCTCGCCATTTCCGGCCCTCCTCGGCTCGCGCTGAGCCGCGCGGGGTACCTCGAGCTTGTTCGGGGCGGTCTTACGGCGCAGCTCATTTAGCTCCGCCGTGAGCGCCTCCATCCTCTGGTGCAGACTAGCGAGCTGAGTACGCAGCGATGCGTTCTCTTTCTCGAGGTGTGCAGTTGTCGCACGCTGCACCACCTCCGTCGCCGCCGCCTGCACAGTGCTCACTGCCATACGGATAGTATGCATGAGGTCGCCCTTAACACTTCGCGACTTTGCCGCGGCCTTCTCTATGACTCCCAGGCTCTCTGCTATTCGAGCGCCCAGGTCGTCGGTGGGCTGCTCGCTCATCTCAATCCCTAGCTCCTCAGCGCTAGGGACAGAGGCCTTTGCTTTCGTCTGGGACACCGGCTCCGGGGGATGTAAAAAGTCGTCCGCAGCCCGGGCCTTACCCGTTCTCTTTCTGGGTCGCTCGCTTTCACTGCCGCCGTTGGTCGGCAGTGCCCTTTTGCGGCCTTTCAGTGCACCCGCTGACTTGGCTGCAGGCTGCACTGACCTCACTGAGCAGTCCGAAAGCCCTTCTGCATCCGTCGAAGCTGCTAGAGCGGGTTCCCCCCTCCTTCTGGTGTTTCGCGCCCTTCTCGTCACCGCACGTGAAGCGGTTGAAGTTTTTGTTTCACTTTGCAAATCAGAGTCCGTAGTCAAGCAAGAGTCGTGTTTACGAAGATCGGCGGGTTGTCGACCTACGAGGCAGTTGGTGCCCCCTCCAGAGTACGTGGGGCTGCCCTCCACCGAAGCGGAGGGGTGGGATTCTCCCTCTCGGGTACCCACCTGGAGACCATTTAAACAACTAGCCTTTTCCATGTTTTCTTTTTTTAGCAGTGACCACTTTAGCTTTTTTTTAGCAGTGACCACTTACCATAAGTTGGACTAGATGCACGTTTGCTACTTGAATTTTATAAAAAAACACACACTTTATATATTTTATTTATCCTTATATATGTTACTGCAAAAGTCCAAAAATAACAGAAAGTAAGCTAAATATTAACAAGAATTGCAAGCTAAATACAAATAACATATTACGATAAAGCAATTTACAAATTAAATAGGCTATTTGAGACTCTTACATATATTTCTTTTTATCTGATTGAAGTACTAAACGATTCACCTGATGGTAAGTGGCCACTGCCGCCCTTGAACATATGTAATCAACTTCATACAGAACATGTGTTCCAACTGTCAATCACAGATGCGTTGCTCCTCCCGAGGACTATGATGGTCGCCTCATGTGAAAGTTTGCCGACAACTATACCCTTCTATCGAATCGCAAGAAATGCTTCACGATAGAAATAGGTGTGGCGGTGGTACTTCCCCGGTCGAACTACACTGGTTCTACCACCTTGAAATCAAATTGTTTATTGTTTCTTTGGTAATTATTTAAAAGTAATATATAAAGTACATCGTATGATAACCTTCAACCGTCTTCAAGATATACAGATTATAAAATGGTCAATGCCAAAAAAGCTGATGTCGCATTAATAGACACATAAATTAAGCGTAGAAAATTATCGAATCGTTTAGCAATCGTTAAAACAAAGTACCCCACTTAACCAGCTATAAATTTACCTGGGCTGCTGATACTGCTTTTCCGTTCTTACATTCAAAAGCTCGTAGATTCTGGAAAATCCCGTTTGTAATCTGTCCGGAACTGAGATGACGCATATTTTATCGTTCTCACCTTTGTACATTATAAATTATCGGATGTACCTTATACATTTGTAGAATTTGTAATGTAATTCCAATATAATTACCACACTTTTCGTAAAAAATATGACATGAGGCTCTTCAAAGAATGTGCGAAAAGAGCTCCCCTTCAAAGCTGGCGATGCATTGGCGACTCCTCTGGTATCATAAATGTCCATAGGGGACAGTGACTACTTTCCATCAACTATAAGAAAAAATCGACGAAAACGTCTCATGCACTGTAAAATTGAAAAGACAATTTGATTTTTTAAATCAACTTTATACATTGCAGATTGTTGATAAAATAGAACTATACTTTGGTAATCTATCCGTCAGTCTATAGCTTGTGATGTGGTAAAAGCCTTTGTGGTACAACTACGTCGTCGTCAACCCATTATTGTCCCACTGCTGGGCACGGGTCTTCTCTCAGTATGAGAGAGTTTAGGCCATAGTCCACCGCGCTGGCCAAGTGCGAATTGGTGGACTTCACACACCTCCGAGAACTTTTTTTTTTTAAAGAACTCTCGGGTGTGTAGGTTTCCTCACGATGTTTTCCTTCATCGAAAAGCAGTGATAATTAATTTATAATACGCACATGAATCAGTGGTGCGTGCCTGGGTTTGAACCTCGGATCTCCCGATCGAGAGGGCAAGTTTCAACCATTAGGCTATCACTGCTCTACTATCAATATCAACTACGTAGGGTCCACCAATACCTATACCTTCTAACAGTTTTAACTTTTGGCAACCCGCATGGCGGAGCAGTTGCCATACCCGTCTGACACGCAGTGGGATCTGGGTTTAGCCAGACAAGTATCTGAGTGATCAATTTAGGTGCTTGTTCTAGGTCTGAGTGTTTGTTTATTCGCCTTCCTGTGTATCCATGCCACCGACCACACAGGATAAAATCCTAGGGGCTGAGAATGTAGAAAGTTTTTTTAAGATTTATTTTCTACAATAGTGTTAAGCGCTACTGCGGTATTATTCAAAGCATATGATAAATGTATACACTCTTTGACTTTGACTAGCAATTCATCTGTATTCAACCTGGGGCAGGTATCAGTTGGTGGACTGTACGTTCATTTTCAAAACAAAACATAACACGAACTTAACGAATCTATCCTGAGAAGTACCAAGCCAGCAGCGTAATGGATAGCTTTACCTAGAAAACGTTACCTATTAATACCGCGGATTGAATTATTAAGGCTACGAAGACTTTCAGAAATAGATAAGTACTCTGAATACTTAAGTGTAAAGTCTAAAAGCAGTAATCGAACTGTTAAAATAAAAGATTAAAATAAAAAAATCTAACAATCTTAAATAGGCGAAATTAAATTTTACTTGCACGATATTTAACTTCTTTTTTATCTGACTGAAGTAGCAAACGAGCATGCAGCCCACCTGATGGTAAGTGGTCACTGCCACTCATGGACATCTGTAATCAACTTCATGCAGAACATGTGTTCTATCTGAAAACAATCGCAGATGCGTTGCTACTCCCGAGGACTATGTTGTGTGTCATATAAAAGTGTGCCGGCAACCACACCCTTCTATCGAAACGCAAGAAATGCTTCACGCTAAAAATAAGTGTGGTGGTAGTACTTTCCCGATCGAACTACACTAGTTCTACCACCTTCAAATATAATAATAACTTTATACAAGCAAGCTGAAAAGAAAGAAAGAAGCCCCGTATTCTAGAGATATACTTTATTATGAAAATAAATAATTCAACGGTTATTCAGTTATATGTACGCGCTAGTCCTTAGAAAAAATATTGCACTCGACTGGACAAAGGTTGAGTGATGCTGCCTATGGCCTTGGCTCCTTTGACTCGACATAAGGTCCACAAATTTTACATCAGCGATGCTTAAAACCTTTCTAGTCACTTACATAAATATTTCAAGTAAGCAAACCCTTTTTAGAAAGAGGTCAAGAATAAGAATTTAGTAAAATGACCTAAGAGCGACTTTTTAGACGAATAGGGTTGTTCGTTCGTAATACATTTTTAAGTAAATGGAATAGTAAGCATATACATTACTTAGCACTTTACAATTTCTTTTAAAGAACTACCTTTAAAATAACTATAAAAAGTATAGTAAGTAATAAAGTATATAAAAAATAAAGTGAAGTTAGTAATAATGTGCAATCCATCTGTTGCCAGTGCCGCCCAATGACATATGTAAACAACCCTAGAAAATTAAGTATCTTATCTTAGGTTAGTCTCAGAACTAACCACAGATAAGATTAAAAAACAGGATTCATAAGATAAATTAATTATCACTGCTTTTCGTTGAAGTAAAGCATTGTGAGGAAACCTACACACCTGAGAGTTCTTTGAAAAAAAAGTTGTGGAGGTGTTTGAAGTCCACCAATTCGCACTTGGCCAGCGCAGTAAACTATGGCCGAAAACTCTCTCATTCTGAGATCCGTGCTCAGCAGTGGGACAATAAAAGGGGTTGTTCTCCAATATCAACACATCTGAATATGTTGATATTACTGAGGACTAATTTGGAATGCCTCGGATATCTCACTGTTAACACATCTTCCGAACCAGAACACAATACACCACACATACCGCCGTCCTTCCCAGGATCGCCTGGCTGGACGGTTCAAGCTCCCACTCTAGCCACCCGCAACCCTGAAAGCCCCTTTTAGTCACCTGTTACGATAGGCAGGGGAACCATAGCCCTATTCTGATCCCGGAACTACAGGGAGGACGACTTTTCAAATCCTAGCGTAATAATATCGTATAGTTATAGTATCGTTATCATATCGCTTACTGCTCCAAGCTAGACGTCACTGAGATAAAGACGTCAGTTGCAGCTATATGAATGAGCCATTTGATTCCTTACTTGAATAATGTATGGCACATACATATGTATGACGTCACGTTGATATCGTATCGGAACAGATCTGAATTTTCATTCATATTATAATTTTATGGCGCTATGGGAAATGATTTATGGTGTGATACCATTGCGACCAAGTTCTTGTACCGAATGACGGTAAATCATTTTCGAATAATATAATATATTCTAGTAAAAAAATCAAAACGTAAACATTAAGATGTTACGCAAACTGGTTTATTTTTGGTAATCGTTATTATCTATATATTAATACGTGAAGCAAAAACTTGTAAAGCATTTTTATGTAATATGCCGCGGACGGATTAGCATGAAACTTTGCACGGTTATAGTGGACGTAGAGTAGGAGTGCAGAATGTAAATATTTTTTTCAAATAATGTTTAAAACATATATAAAATCAACTCAAAACACATTACGCACACTAACGTACATTAGTCACAAACACATTAATAATAAACGAAATAGAACATTCAATGTCTTACTATGAAAACACATAACGTCAGAAACGTCAGTGTCTGTCAAAATACCCACTATTGCTTTTAAATGCGGTTTGGCTAATTAAACCTTTTTAATTTAAATTACGGTCGAATTTCGACCGATGTGACGGGTGACTTTTTTTTTTTTTTTATTTGACTGAAGTAGCAAACGAGCATGCAGTCCACCTGATGGTAAGTGGTCACTGCCGCCCATGGACATCTGTAATCACCTTCATACAGAACATGGGTTCTATCTGAAGTCAATCACAGATGCGTTGCTACTCCCGAGGACTATGATGGTCGCCTCATGTGAAAGTCTGCCGGCAACCACACCCTTCTATCGAAACGCAAAAAATGCTTCACGCTAGAAATAGGTGTGGCGGTGGTACTTCCCCGATCGAACTACTCTGGTTCTACCACCTCGAGCTTGTGAACAATTTATAGTTCACGACTTGTGAACTATAAATTGTTGATATTTTTTTACTGTACTATGTCTTACAAAATAAAGTAAATAAAAAAGCGTAAAATATTTCATCGATACAGAAATTATTTACATAACGTTTTGATAATCAACGGGTACACACGATATGCGGTTTTTGAATTCTTTAAGAATTCTTTTTGCCGATATTTCGACCCAGTTATATGGATCGTGGTAACGGCGAAACTCTATTTACAAATTCCTCATCAAATACTCATAACCGTGGTAGCCGAGGAAACCTCGGGAACAACATAGTATTTTATAAAATAGTAAAATAATTTTTCATATTATTAAATTATAAATAAAATTGTTTCTAAACGCCTTTTCAATTTCCAAGAGTTTTCAACTAGTTATAAATATCTTGAGAGATTCTATAAATCTCGGGAATGACGGGGGCCAATAAATTTAAGATAATAAGGCCTTATAATGCCTACAAAGAAAGGGGAAATTGTAAGACGGGAAAATTTATAAAGCTTAGCTTGAAAACTAAACCTTAGACGTTAATGCGCTAGGATTTGTAAGAACACTGTTTTATTTACAGCTTGCTTAAGAAAGAGGTTAGTGTTATTTCAAATGTATGTATATAGGTTTTTTCACTTCTTTGGCACGCATTATAGCTTAAATGGCGTAATGGTTTCCAAAGTGCCAGAGGGTATATAACTTTTATTTATCAACTTATAATTATTTATTTAGGCAGTATTTTTTTCTTTCATATTAATTCTAGTTTTTTTCTTTGATATTATATAATTTCTCACAAACAGCTGCTCGTTTCGATGCGTGCGAGCTTCCTACGATACGGAATTTTTTGATTCGGTCGCTGCATTGAAAGCCCGCGATAAATATATGCAATAGCTTAAATTATGATAATACAACCGTAATACACCGTAAGAAAAGTATAATATATGCTCATATAGGACATAGTTACCGTCGTCCAGCGAATTATGTCGAGCACCGACTTCAGGACTATGTCCTAAGTACTGAGTATGTTTTAAACTAAAATATATTTTAATTTATTTTTTTTCTACTTTTTTGTGGCATGGAAGTCGGTGGATATTTTTTGTCAAAAAAATTTTATTTCATGCTTTTTAGTGACGATAAACATATGCAAACGATATGCAAACATTAAATAAACATCAACTTAAATCACAAATTAAACATAAGCTTAGACGCAACATACAACACTATCAATTCATACGAACTGAACGTACCCGCTCGCAGGGCGCTGCCGCACCCTGCTCGCTTAGTTTTTATGTTTTCTTTTATGTTCCAACCTAACCTAACCCACAATACGTTCTTGCTTAGTCATTTTAATACATTTACGTAAGCACTAGATAATCAAATTCTATGGGTCAATATAGCCAAATTTCTTGGGCTTGCAGTACCCTTTATTATCAGGGTTGAGGAATTGAAGGTCAAAATTTTCATTTGTGTCTTTGCTTAGTAATATAATAGTATAATATAATAGCAATTACATATACGTAAGCACCAGATGGCTAATTTCTGCAGCTTGGGTTTGCAGTACCCTTGCATCATCAGACTTGAGAATTTGAGGGTCAAATTTTCCATCTAATATTTTTGCTCAGTAATCTTATAATATACACGTAAGCCAACTTGTATGGCTTAGGCATGCAGTACCCTGCATCATCAGGGCTGAGGAGTTAAAGGTAAAAATTTTCAACGTTTGTCTTTGCCTTGTAATTTTATTACATACCCGTAAGCATCAAATGGCCACCTCCTATGGTTTAGGCTTGAAGTACCCCTGCATCATCAGGGTTGAGGAGTTGAAGGTCAATTTTTTGTCCCATTAATTTGCTTAACAATCTCAGTATATATCCGTAAACATCAAATGACTAAATTTTATAGTTCAAGCTAGCAGTACCCCTACATCATCAGGATTGAAGAGTAGAAGGTCAAATTTTTTATAGTAAATATCTGCTTAGTAATCGCATTCTATATTTTATCCAATTGGACTTCTGCAGCTTAGTTTCTGCCGACTATCGCTAATTTTATTAATTTGCTCCAAAAAGTTAAAGATTTCCATTAAATTTTTATAGATCCTATGATCAAAACCTTATCAAACTCTTATCAGACTACCCCTGAGGTACATCCTTTCTAATAAAAAAAGAATCATCAAAATCGGTTGGCGTGACATTGACTTATTCGTACATTTATCGCGCACATTGAAAATGCAAATTTAAGACTTATGCGTTTTTCTTATAGATGCCATTATCAAAAGTGAACTAAAAATAAATGGGACTCCATGACATGCACTACCTTTCAAATAAAAAAAAATCATCCAAATCGGATCACCCAGTCCGGAAAAAAAAAACCGACGAATTGAAAACCTCCTCCTTTTTGGAAGTCGGTTAAAAATATATGTATAATACCTTACTCTTTTCCCTCTCCTTTCGATCTTCGTTCATATCTGGTGTTCCACGACACCACATTTTTTTATATAAATGATTTAAATCTCGGAGTCTCATCGAGATTTAACCTAATTTAATACTCCTCAACTTATTTTCACTGAACTTTAGTTTGTATAAGCCCTTAAAATGAACTCAAATTTTATATACAGGTAGCTGAAATAATAAACTTTTGTCATTCATTCACGCACTCGGCTGACTTAATTTTAACGTGCATTTATAATCAGTTTTTAATATAAAATGAAGAGTAAACGAGGTGTGTTTTCAAGTTAATTATGATGATATTGACTGGTGTGAGTAATTACGTTAATAACATGTGTAATTAATAGCTGGCAGTTTGTATAATACAAAAGAATTGCAGTTTTCACCCTTCTGTGTCAGTAGGAGGATATTGTTTTACGAGCGTATGTATCTTTGCATGTATGTGTGTGTATATGGATGTGTGTGTTTTATAATATTGAAGTAGCAAACGAGCATGCAGTCCACCGGATGGTAAGTGGTCACTGCCGCCCATGGACTTCGGTAAGCAACTTCATATAGAACATAGGTTCTATCTGAAGTCAAACACAGATGCGTTGCTACTCTCGAGGACTGAGATGGTCGCCTCATATAAGTGCCGGCAACCACACCCTTCTATCGAAACGCAAGAAATGCTTCACGCTAGAAATAGGTGTGGCGGTGGTACTTCCCCGGTCGAACTAAACTGGTTCTGCCACCTATATCTATTGTATGTATGTGTCTATGTCCATTTGTTTGGCAAGATCTACAGCCCAAACGACTTGACGGGTTGTAACATTTGATAAAACATTGGAATTGCCTCAGTTGTCAGAGTGAGATGGCTATGTAGGGACACCACTAATTATATTTTTGTCGACATTGCAATTTTGTAATGCATGTGAATTATGCACCGTCTCGCCAGTCATGGGATTGTCGGGCTGCGGGCGGTCTTGTCTTTTGACCTACCCATTAAACAGTACAGACTCTAACTACACTCTTTGATTTATCCCCGAACCCGTGACTCAACAATTGGTGACCCCGACGTGATATATATTCTTCAAATATGGCACCTGCGATTTAAAATAAGGGGGCAGGGGCAAAGGATGATTGTTATCATAGCAATATGCATATTAAATAAAAGTCACCCACTTCTCCGGTCCGCGGGCCTTCTTAAAACTTCTCCTTACTTCCTACATATCTTCCTACGTAAGCTAATATCTCACCCACGTTTCTTAAAATATCAAATAAAATTGACTGACATAGATAATTAATTATTGTCGACCTTTTTTACGACGATACTGACGATACGAATTTCAGACACTGTTTATACTTGACTACCTTTTCGCCAATATATTTCAGGGACTATTTCGTTTATTTTTGGCTATTAATCGCCAAATGGCCGCAAAGACCTCATGTACCTATATGACCCATGTTGCTAAAAAGGTTACCGACCTTCTAATTAAGACTTACATTTGCCACATTTTAAATAAAATAACCAATATTAAATACTTTGGTAAAGTGTACCTACCTTTTTATTTGCGCTTATTTTAGAATATGGTCTAGAAATCAATGCTTCAGAGATTAGTCCAAATTAATGCGACCACACATGCCACCGTTCTTCTCGGAGTTGCTTGGCTGGACGGCTCGAGCTCTAGCCGCTCGCAACCCCGAAAGCCCCTTTTTGTCGCCTCGTACGACAGGCAGGAGACACCGTAGCCCTATTTTGGTTCCGGGACTACAGGGACCACCACAGCTAGTAAATAACTTTGAAATCTAAAGAAACGAAAATATTCATACTAGATACTCGCAAACCTTAGCAAATTTGTAGAAAAATATCACATTGATTTATGACGATCCTCATTATGCATACATCACTGTGATGTGAACAAATCGCTACTACCCTTACGTACTTGTCATGCGGGATCCGCATTGATTTGAACGAAGGTTTACGTCATTCTGACGTACCCTTTACTGGAATCATATATTTCGACCCTAGCCGATTACATATTCAACGTGTCCGCTCAATCATGAAATAAAATCAGCTGCGTAAAACGAGATATAGAATACAAGGTTTATATTGAGAGATATAGAATACAGCTATAGATTTCGAGGTTTAAATGTGGTCTCGTAGAACGTTTTGGTCGGCACTGGAGGCGACAATTCCTTCCGTCCAATTACAACGTTAAACGCTGTTGTATACTTCGAAGTTAATGGTAAAGGAGATATTTTTAGCCTGAGCATTCCGAGTCCTAAAAAAGTTTTATAGATGGTAGAACCAGTGTAGTTCGCCCGAGAAAGTACCACCTCCACAGCTATTTCTAGCGTGCAGCAGTTTTTGGGTTTCGATGGAAGGTGTGGTTGCCGGCACACTTTTATCTGAGGCGTCCATCTTAGTCCTCGGGAGTAGCGACGCATCTGTGATTGACTTCAGATACAACCCCGTGTTCTGTATGAAGTTGCTTACAGATGTCCATGGGTGGCAGTGACCACTTACCATCAGGTGGAGATGCACTCCACCTGATGGTAAGCTCATTTGCTACTTCAATCGTATAAAAAATTTAAAAAAATATAGAAGCACACTTCTGGACAACTCGTATAGATATCGAAGCCATATACATATATTAGCAGCCACGGCAATTTACCGTCAAGTGGACTGCATGCTTGTTTGCAACTTTGTATAAAAAATAATAACGCCTTCTACTCTCATAGCCTCACACTACGATTACAGCTGAGTTGCCTTGTGCCTTGGACACACATACGTAGACTTATATACAAACACCCAGACCCGCAACAATAATCTATAAAATCATTCAGAAATCTGGCCGAGGATCGAACCTAGCACCTATTGTGTGTCAAACTGGTATAGTGACCATTCGTCCTAGCAAACGAAACACGTAAACCTAGACGAATCGTGAAAATACGTATGATAGTGATGAATACGTGATGAGACGCGAGCAGAAATCGGGATACATTGAATACGTAATCGCAGTGGGCACGTCCAAATGTATTTCAATAAAATCTGCCACGTATACGCTGTAAGCGATTTATTTATCACCGTTTTTGTAAATGGAAAAGAAAAAAATATTCATTGCGGCACATATAAAATAGCATATAAGTAATAGATTCTGATAATGAATATTAAAAGTCAGTCGGTACACATACAAGGCGGCGGCCTTTTAGCGGTAGGTGGACGGTACGCGGTAAATGCACGTTTGTTTTTTTTAATAAAAAAGAAATACACGTCTTCTACACTTGTAGCCCCACACTAATATTTCTCATGCCTCGTAGGTTTCAAGGATACGCACACAGATGACAGAATCACAGAATCACCCAGACGCAAAACAAAAAACTAGATACGTAATTCCAAAATCTGGCCGGGGCTCGAACCCGACACCTATTGCGAATCAGACTAGTATGTTGACCGTTTGCTAGAAGCAAACGAAACACGTAAACCTAGACGAATCATAAAAATACGTATGATAGAGATGAATACGTGATGAGACGCGAACAGAAATCGGGATACATTGAATACGTAATCGCAGTGGGCACGTTCAAATGTATTTCAATAAAATCTGCCACGTATGCGCTGTAAGCGATTTATTTAGCAGCGTTTTTGGAAATGGAAAAGAAAAAAATATTTATTGCACATGTAAAATAATCTATAACTAGTAGATTCTGATAATGAATATTAAAATTGAAATTCTGCTTGTCTGTTAGAGATCGGACAGAATCCCACCTCTGTACAATTTGTTCAGTTATTGACGGCAGCATCATACATATAGCGCAGATGCGGCTATTTACCATTAAGTGAATGGTATGATAGTAGATGATCATTGGTAAATGCTCTTTTGTCTTTTCACATAAAACAATAATGACTTCTACACCTATAACCCCACACTAAGATTACACATATACTTAAACTTATATACAAACACACAGACTCAAAAAAGAAATTTAAATTCATAATTTAAAAAAGTGGCCGGGAATCGAACTTGAAATCTATCGCGAGTCAGACTAGAATGATGACCGTTCGTCCTAGCAAACGAAACACGTAAACCTAGACGAATCGTAAAAATACGTATGATAGAGATGAATACGTGATGAGACGCGAACAGAAATTGGAATACATTGAATACGTAATCGCAGTGGGCACGTTCAAATGTATTTCAATAAAATCTGCCACGTATACGCTGTAAGCGATTTATTTAGCACCGTTTTTGGAAATGGAAAAGAAAAATATTTATTGCCGCACATATAAGTAATAGATTCTGATAATTAATATTAAAATTGAAAATTCCGCGTGTCTGTTAGACGTCGGACAAAATCCCTCCTCTGTACAATTTGTAGAGATGTCGACGGCAGCATCGTACATATAGCGCGTTTGCGGCCTTTTACCGGTGGATGGTAGGTGGTAAATGCTCGTTTGTTTTTTTAAAGAATAAAAGAAATACACGTCTTCTACACCTGTAGCCCCACACTAATATTTCTCGCGCCTCATAGGTATCATGGATACGCACATAGACGAACCAAAACACCCAGATCCAGAACAAAAATCTAAATACGTAATTCTAAAATCTGGCCGGGGATCGAACCCGAAACCTATTGCGTATCAGACTATTATGTTGACCGTTCGTCCTAGCAGAACACGTAAACTTATACGAATCGTGAAAATACGTATGATAGAGATGAATACGTGATGAGGCGCGAACAGAAATCGGGATACATCGAATACGTAATCGCAGTGGGCACATCCAAATGTATTTCAATAAAATCTGCCACATATATGCTGTAAGCGATTTATTTAGCACCGTTTTTTGAAATAGAAAAATATTTATTGCGACACATATAAAATAGCATATAAGTAATAGATTCTGATAATGAATATTAAAAGTCAGTCGTTATATATACAGGGCGGCATATACTATTTTCACAGATTCGGTAGAGTCTGACACCAAGTTCAAGGTCAGACAAACCGAGTATGTCTTTACTGTAATAGGAGCGGTATACTATACCATACTGCGGCATATATAAGAGACATTACTTACTAGTAATTAATACTGATAATGGACGATAATATTTGTACAATAATTGAACATACCAATATTTAAAATGAAAGTTCCGCGTATCAGTAACGCATAATTGCTAAAAAATGGGGTAGTGAGAATAAGATTTTTCGGATCGGATTGATATAGCAAACGAGCATGGGGTCCATCTGGGGGCAAGTGGTCACTGTCACCCATGGAGTTCTGTAAGCATCTTTATATAGACCGGGGGGTTCTACTTCCAAGAACTAAGATGGTGGCCTCATATAAGCTGGCATCCACACTCTTCCACCGAAATGCAACTACTTCACGCCACAAATAAGTTCTTGCGTTACTTTTTATGTTAGAAATACCTATTTGTACTAGTAAAAGAGATGTTAAATGTAGATTTATTTAAGCGAAGCAGAAACCATTTAGATTCGGTAGATGTTAGACGATAGGAATAATAAATGGTTCTAAGGGGTACAACTTATTATGGTCCCATGCTGGGCACGGGTCTTCTCTCAGAATGAGAGAGTTTTAGGCCATAGTCCACCGCGCTGACCAAGTGCGAATTGTTGGACTTCACACACCTGCGAGAATATTATTTTTAAAGAACTCTCAGGTGTGTAGGTATCCTCAAGATGTATTCCTAATAATTAACGCACATAAATCAGTGGTGCGTGCCTGGGTTTGAACCTCGGACCTTCCGCTTGAGAGGGCAAGTTTCAACCATAAGGCTGTCTCTGCTCTAAATCTAAATGGTTCTATAACGTTTATAATTTCGGCGCAAGCGTTGTAGATGTTCAAAATTGTAAAAATAAACAATGCCACGGATATAGTCTAGCGTGTCAGATATTGTTTTGCATGCAAGAACATGTCCCAGATAAATGTGTAATAATCTTGTGGGGGTGACCATGCGGAAATGGTGATATATAAACATTTTTTTAAATTTATAATGACTAGAGATGCTGATAGGCTGATATGTAGGGTATCCGGCAATCAAATTATTTTACCCAAACTCGAAATTTCAGCAACAATCGGTCTGTAACATAACATCCTACCTAAAAATAAAATTGAAATGTTGGGACCTTATGTGAGACGAGTATCTTACGACACCCTTGAGGACTCTACGAAAATACTGCTTTAAAGCAAAAATAAGAACGATACCCGACCCCGACGAGAAATACTCTTCGGAATCAGAAGGTTGTCCACAGATATGTTGCTACTTCTTAGGTTACATTGGAACTTCTTTAAGTGTCACGTAAATAGAACTTCAAACCAGAATTCGGCAGCGCTTAACTATTATTATCTATGTATTAATACGTGAAGCAAAAATTGTGATCTGTTTTTAATGTAATTACCGCACACGGAGGAGTATGAAACTACGCACGGTTATAGTTGATGTAGAGAAGAATCACGGAATGCAATTTTTTTTTTACATAATTCATTAAACATACCTATATAAAATGAACTAAAACACATTAGACACATTATCTTGCATTTGACACAAAAACATACATAATATACGAAATAGAACATTCAATGTCTTACTATGAAAACACATAACGTCAAAAAAGTTACATGTCTTTGTCAAGATACTCGCTATTAAAAGCAGCATACTTAATTCAACCCCTTTTATCTTTAAATTAACTCAACATTTAATACAATTTAGTTGAATTTGAGAAATATTCATCATACGAACAATATCAAGTTTAGTTCTTGAGTTGAATTAAGGTCGAATTTCGATTGCGACGGGTGACTATTGGTTGAAATAGTTTTAGCCGCTGTTTTGGCGTGGTAAAGGAGATTTTTTTTTTCAAGACGTTCCAACTTGTTCCCAGGGTATCAACGCCGTCCCTGTAGCCTAGGGGTCAGAATAGGGCTATGGCATCCCCTGCCTGTCGTAAGAGGCGACTAAAAGGGGCTTCCGGGGTTGCAGACGGCTAGAGTGGCAGCTCGAACCGTTCGGTCAGGCAATCCTGGGAAGCACAGCGGTATGTGTGGTCGCACACCGTCGTAAAGACTAGACGGAGCGGTGGGCCCAGCTGCCCATCTGGGAGGAACCCGATGGGGCAACACGCTCGGAGGATTCCGGTTGAAGTCGTTTCGAGATCCCGGAGTCCTCCTTTTCAGCGCCGAGGACGGCCACCAGGGGGGTTTTAGTGCGGTAAAAATCCCACATAACCCTGCGTCGCTCCCAAGGCGTCGGATACCTTTTGATGGTTTCCCCCTCGAGAACAAAAAAAAGGGGTATCAACGCATCTATGGCTAACCTTAGTATGACTCAAATCATATTTAGGTTTGATTATAGTTGCCCGTGGTTGGTAATGGTAAGTTACCATCAGATAGACTACAGGGATAGCTATGAAGGCTCCTACCACCTTCTATATCAGAAAATCAAACGAGTCGTGATTAGGGATTGCAATCCGGCCTCATTTTCAATCCGGCCGGATCCGGCCATTTTTTTCTCAATTATCGAACGATTAATCGAACGGTTAAAACAGTGTAAAAAAGCATCGATTTCTTACGGTAATTATTTTTGTAATGTGAAATCTTTGTCAAAATATACAATCACCGGATCCGGTGGAGGTCCGGATCCAGTGGTGAATTGGTACCGGATCCGGTTTGTGTAAATTTGTGCCGGATCCGCCGGATTACCGGATCCGGTTTTCCGGATTACAATCCCTAGTCGTGATAAGTGTCGAAACAGTGCCATTGAAACAGTTTCCAATACGTGTGGGCGAATCGAAACATATTAGCATGATATATATTATCTTCATAATTTAATTCATCGGCTAACACGAAACTCGGAGCATATTTCCTTTTGTTGGGTACTATTTTATGTCCGGTTGGAATGGCCATTATTCATATATTCATACGGGTTGCCAAATGTAATAAGCAGATTTGGGTAAGAATTGGAATACTTAAGTACTAACCCTTTTGTGCTATACTAGATTAATTGATAATTTATTCTTGAATTTTTTCGGGTCTGTCTATATCGTAGTATATTCAAGATTTAAAATGTGAAAAAAAAATACTAGGATAGGGTTGCAAATATTTATCAATTTCTTATATACTTACCTATATTAAAGTATAAATAAATTAAATAGTTAAGATAATGCATTTCTATATAAAAGTTTATTTGAATGTCGTTAAGTTATACATCTCGTCTCGTCAACCCATTATTGTCCCACTGCTGGGCACGGGTCTTCTCTCAGAATGAGAGAGTTTAGGCCATAGTCCACCGTGCTGGCCAAGTGCGAATTGGTGGACTTCACACACCTCCGAGAACTTTTTTTTTTAAGCACTCTCGGGTGTGTAGGTTTCCTCACGATGTTTTCCTTCACTGAAAAGCAGTAATAATTAATTTCTAATACGCACATAAACCAGTGGTGCGTGCCTGGGTTTGAACCTCGGACCTCCCGATCGAGAGGGCAAGTTTCAACCATTAGGCTATCACTGCTCAGTTATAAATCAATTTTCTGATTTTTTGTTATTTTTTTACATAGAAAGCTATCATGCAGTCTGCCTGACGGTAAGTGGTCACTGACATCCGTCACTGACATGTGTAATAAACTTCCTATAGGAGGTTTTCATCGGTGATCGATCACAGATGTGTTACTACTCCCGAGGCCTAAGTTGCTTGTCTCATATCAACGTTAGCCGGCAACTACACCTTCAGAAGATTCTAGTTGCGTTCCTTTGAAGATCCCGGGGTCCTCTTTGTAGCGCTGAGGACAGTCACCCGGGGGGTTTTAGTGCGGTAAAAATCCCACATAACCCTGCGTCGCTCCCACGGCGTCGGTACCTATTGAAGGTTTCCTCCTCGAGAACAAAAAAAACACCCTCCTAACCAAACCAAGTTTGATGGTAGTGGGTAGTTGGGTACCTTCCTACATCTAATATTGGTTCTAGCACCTTGTATTTTGCTCGCGATTGGAAGAATTTGGTAAATAAGATACGGCACTTGTGTACTTACAACTTTAAAATCATTAAGTAATCTTGAATATCATGACTAAAATAAGTGTAATAAATATATAGAGTTATTAACCATGTAACCATATATATGATAAAAACTAAAGTCTTTGTGTGATCTGAAATAAGTATTTCTATTTATTTAACTTTTGCCTGTCTGTTCGTCTCTGGTTTTGCTTCAAAGCAAAACAATTGAATGGACTTAAAAAAAACACTAATATTCTGTATTTATTTCACAAAAAAAAAAATAGTCTACTAGTCGTTAAAAAGTTATTACAATTTAAAGCAATCTTACATTTATTCAAACGCGAGCAAACCCGTTGATAACGTCTAGTGAGACATAAAAATATATGTAGCCTAGATAGATTTAGATATACATACATTTGACGTTACATAAACTTATATGAACGCCCGAAGCTGTGAACATTTACATCCGATCATGGAAATTTAAGGCATCTTGCCAAGGAATTGAATAAATGAGGCTGTACGTAGAGTTATGAGTCTGGTGAACGCTTTGGGAGGGCTCGCTTAAAATCATGTGTCCGTCTGTAATGAATAATGAGATTCAGTGTTACATTTATGTGGTTATTTCATGGTAGAACCTTTTTGATTCAATGCCACGGACACCGCCGTCACACATATTTCTGCATAACGATCAAACTCACTCTCAAAGAAAGCAACGCTTATAGCGAACTTTAAGTTGGTTTCCTTTGAAATGAAATGTCTTTATTTTGTATAGGCCTATGGAGGCCTTATAAATTATGAGTTACACATTTTTTTTACACTACCACCGGATCTGAACACGACCTCAATTGAGAAGATCCGGCAAGAAACTCAGCGGGTTTGTCTTTTTTGTTATGTTGGAATATTTTTTCAGTCGTGTTTTTTTTTACATTTTAATGAAAGTTTTTTTTGGAGTCGAGTTCTGATGTTCTTGGGCAGCAGTGGCTACTCACTGTGGAATAGCAGAAAGGTAAATATACAAAAACCTATTTTAAAAAATCTCAATTTGTCACACAGATATCTGGCCGGGGATCAAACCCTGAACCCACTGCACAAGACTGCCTACCGTTCCACCAAACGCATCAATATTTCTTAAATTTATCATTTTCATAAAGTGTATCATATATCATTATGTTGGCCTACAAAAGCGATGTTGTAAATTTAGAATCTAGACCGAACAAAGGCTGACAATGCCTAGATTAAAATCTATGACAAAGCGGATAGACTAGTACGTAACTAGCGTGTGTGCACAATGTTTGTTGGTTACTTTGTGGATTGATTTACAACCGAGTCATATAATACGTTAAGACTAATACTAGCTCATTTCCGCGGCTTCGCCTGTTTTCCTCATTTTTACGGAAAAGAGTATTAGATATACGAGTACATATGTGTTACACTGGACCATAAACTGTCCGTGCGCAAAGTTCCGCGAAAAATGACTGGTGTTTTAGAATTTGAACGGTTTTTTTGGATTTTTTAAGCCAATTCTGGCTCAATTACATGGAATAATTGAGCCTAAATTGGCTAAAAGAAATTTGATTTTGCTCCTATCTCATGGATGTCATCAAATCGCAGAGAGACAAATGTCCAAAAACCTACGTCAAAAAATCTTAATTGATCACACAGATATTTGTCTGACCGGAGATCAAACCCGGAACCCACCTACACGGGAATTCACCTACAGTTCCACCACGCGCATCTTTGATCTATAGTATCTGAAGTAGCAAACGAGCTTGTAGTCCACCTGATGGTAAGTGGTCACTGCCGCTCATGGACATCTGTAATCAACTTCATATAGAACATGGGTTCTATCTGAAGTCAATCACAGATGCGTTGCTACTCCCGAGGACTATGTTGGTTGCCTCATATAAAATTGTGCCGGCAACCACACCCTTCCATCGAAACGCAAGAAATGCTGCACGCTAGAAATAGGCGTGGAGGTAGTACTTCCCCGGTCGAACTATGGTGGTTCTACCACCTTCAGTATTAGATATATGTGTTAAACTAGATCATAAACTGTCCATGCGCAAAGTTTCGCGAAAAATGACCTGTGTTTTGAAATTGGAAAAGTTTTTTTGGATATTCCTTATAGCCAATTCTAGCTCAATTACATGGAATAATTGACCCAGAATTGACTAAAAGAAAGGTCATGTAGAAACTGCAGTGGCAAGGAGACAGCGTTGACGAGAAATAGTGGAAGATTAACCTATCTACCTTATTTGAAATGAGAGAGTTTCAGAGCATAGTTTACCGTGTTGACCAAGTGCAAATTGGTAGATTTCACACACCTTTGAAGATTTTTACTTACTTTTGAGTGTGTTACTTTTAAAATACTTTTGAGTGTGTACGTTCCCACACAACAATTTCTCTCACCGTAAAGCAGTGATAATTTATTTTACAAATCGCACATAATTTTAGAAAAGTCGATAGCATAAACACCGAGCCAGGCACGGATCACAGATTTTTTTTTAAATATAGTAGTGAATGAAAACATCGTGAGGTAACCTGCACAACTAGAATGGTATAAATAAAGCTTTTAAACATTTAAGAAGTCTACCAATACGCACGGTGACCTAAATACCTCTCATTCTGAAAGAAGATGAGACAGTGAGACCAATATTGTCTCATTGATTCATCTTCATTGATTTTCTTCATTGACGACATCTGTTCGGGAATCGAACACGGAACCCTCTGCATGTTACATCGATATGACGACCACTCCCACACGCGAGTCATCTAACATAACACAATAATAAAACCTATCCTATTAATATTTCCGTCTTAAATATTAGTATGCGTGGTGAACTAAGACTTAACCCTTCTCAATGAGACCCTTGCCCAAAACAACAAAGGGCCATTCAACCCACCAGATGTTAATTGCTACTCTGGGGTTAAGTTAACGCTTCATATTAGCAACTTTGTGCCCTTAAGGGGTTAATTTACGGACTTTCTAATCCATTGCAATAATTTCTCACCATAAATCAATACATGTGATATTTTTATAACAAAGTCATTAGACATTAATTATCACTGCTTCACGGTGAAGGAAAACATCGTGTGGAAACCAACACACGCGAGAGTTCGTAAAAAATGTTCTCAGAGGTGTGTGAGGTCTACCAGATCGCAAATGACCAGCGCGGTGGACTATGGCCTAAAACTGACTATAATTGGTTGACGACAATAACATTAAAGTAAAGGAATTCAAAATTAAATAAAAAAATATTGTTAAATTATTAAAACTAGTCACCCGTAGCATCGGCCGAAATTCGACCGTAATTTAAATTAAAAATCAAATGTCATCTAACATTCTTGACGTTGTGTCTTTTCATTTTCATTTACTAAGTACATATGTGTTTGTGACAAATGCAAGGCAGTGTGTGTAATGTGTTTTTAGTTGATTTTATGTATGAAAAATGCATTATTTGAAAAAAATATTAACATTCTGCACTCCTTCTCTACGTCCACTATAACCGTGCAAAATTTCATACTAATCCGTCCGCGGCATATTACTTAAAAATCCGTCACAAATTTTTGCTTCACGTATTAATATAATGATATGGCTGACGACCACAGAGAAGAGCGGACTCCCTCAGGAATACTACAGGTTATTAATAAACTTACCAAGAGAGATCCCATACATTGTATAACTAACCCATTATTGTTAATAAAGGATATTTTGATTTTAGGTTTTTCATCAAAGTAGCAAATGAGCATGCAGTGTAGTAAGTGGTCACTGCCGCCCATTACAACTGTATACAACCTCATATAAAACTGGGGTTATACCTGGAATCGACCACAAATGCCTTGATACTTTTAAGGACTAAGATCTTTCTGTTCATGTGGCAATTAACCACTTACCATCAGATAGACTGCCTGCTCAGTTGCTACTTCGATCTGTCAAAAAATTAGAAGGGAAAAAACGGTGAATTCGGACGATAGATAAGGCTTCCTATTTATCCTGGGTAACGAGGATTAATACCTTAACGTACCCGAAACAGCGAAAGTAGTGAGAAATTCACAAACGGTCACTCATCCAACTACCGACCGCGCCCAGGGTTACTTTGCAGATATGCATGTGTTTGCTTCATGTCTCTCATATAATTTATTATTTTTAAACATTAAAAACTTTAGACTAATATTATCGCGGAGTTGACACATTTTAATACTTAACAAGTACTCACGATATGTGGTTTTTGAATCCTTTTCGAATTGTTTTTGCCGATATTTCGACCCCGTTGCATGGATCGTGGTCACGGCGAACGATCCATGCAACTGGGTCGAAATATCGGCAAAAAGAATTCGAAAAGGATTCAAAAACCACATATCGTGAGTACCCCTTAAGTATTAAAATGTATTAAAAACTTTATCTAGTAAGTGTCTTAATATCCCCATAATACGAAGCAATATATCATACAAATTTGAGGCCCATATTAAGTTTTTAAAGTACTAAAGACTTAGAAGAGTTATGCACGAAGTTTTGGCGGTTCTAACTTGTAATTCGTTTTCTTGGTATTATAAGTTTGTGTTAAAGTTTGAATTAAATTTACATTTGATACTCAAGCGGTTATGTGGTTTATCAATAAACGCTAACTTTCGTATGAAAGTAGCAACGCATCTGTAATTGAAATGAAATGTCTTTTTTTGCATAGGCCTACGGGGGTGCTTACAAATTGTCAGTTACATATATTGTTTTACACTACCACAGGATCGGAATACACGCTTTCTACACTCACAGCCCCACAATAGGATTTTCTCCTGTGTCGTGGGTACCATGGACACACACAAGACGAATACACAAACACCCAGACCCAGAACACGAATCTAAACTCATCATTCAGATACCTGTCTGGCCGGGAATCGAACCCGAGACCCATCGCGCGTCAGACCGGTATGGTAACCGCTCCACCACGCGGGTCGTCCAAACGACCTCAACTGAGAAGATCCGGCAAGAAACTGAGTGGGTTTGTCTTTTTTCTTTGTATATATATTTTTTATTTGCTTTTACATGGGTAATAAAAGTTAGCTCTAGTATCTTGACTTACATTGGGCTTAACAATAATGGAAGTAAGTCCACCGACGGTAAGTGGTCACTGTCACCTATGAACATCTGTAAGCAACTTCAAATAGAACATGGGTTCTATCTGAATAATATCAATAACAGTTGCGTTTTATATAAGGCGACCATCATAATCCCGAGGACTATGATGGTCGCCTTATATAAAACTGCCGGCATCCACACCCTTCCGTCGAAACGCAAGAAATGCTTCACGCTAGAAATAGGTGTGGTGGTGGTACTTCCCTGGTCGAACTAAACTGGTTCTACCACCTGTGGTCTCCCCGTCGAGAACAAAAACCAGGAGCCAAACTGCAAAGCCTACATTTTAAATTGGCGGAAATTGAAATGATTGCAAAGTGGAACAAAACAAATTATCTTACGAAGTGGAGCCAGACGATCTTGTTCTGAATTCCGGCTTCCAATGAACTTACTGAACTTGTGAACAAAGGAAATAGTTTCGATTCTTTGTAGCTAACGAACTGCACTGGCTGCCTACTAGATTTGCTATTTTGACTACTATTTTATTTATATATCGCTAAAAAGTAGAAAAACCAGTGTAGATAGGATGAGGAGGTACCATCGCCACATTAAATTCCTGTTCAAGTTAAATTGTGATGCAGTTCTTGAGTTTCGATTAAGATGTGTGATTGCTGGCACTCTTTTATATAAAGCAACCATCTTAGTTCTCGGGAGTGGCAATTCATCTATGACTGACTTCAGGTGGAACTTTTGTTCTGTATGAAGTTGCTGACAAACGTCCGTAGAGGTAGTAATAACTTAACATCAGATGGATTGCTCGTTTGCTGTTTCAATCACATAAAAAAAAACAAAAACATTACTCTCCTTTTCATTACATGCTACACTCGAACCAAGAACTGCAAAGCCTACATTTTGAAATTGGCGGAAATTGAAATGATTGCAAAGTGGAACAAAACAAATTATCTTACGAAGTGGAGCCAGACGATCTTGTTCTGAATTCCGGCTTCCAATGAACTTACTGAACTTGTGAACAAAGGAAATAGTTTCCGATTCTTTGTAGCGCTAACGAGCTGCACTGGCTGCCTACTTGATTTGCTATTTTGACCTTTATTATATTGTTTTTTTTTGAAGTGAAACTTCTTTATCGGGGTTGGAAAAAAAATTAGTGTAACATTTTTCCGTTACGCGCCATCTTTTCTTATCCCTACCACGCGTGATATTAGATAGATTATTATAGATTACATTATTAGATAAAGTTTAATAAAAGCCTTTTATTAAACTTTATCTAATTTAACTTTATTTAACCAATTTCTGTAAAGTTGCATATAGTAAATTATTTTTTGAAAAATAACGTCATAAAGAAGTTTCACTTCTTACGAGTGTACGCTAGTACACGCACACATTTTTATTTTATATACATGAGGTTCATCGAAATATGTATTCTAAGCAATTACAGGATAAGTACGTGTGTGCCCTTTAAAGCAAACACAGCATGCATTAAGTAGTTTACAAGTTTCAACTTTTAAATTGAAATAAATATTTATCAATCGGTTTTTAAAGCAAAATACTTCTTAAGAGCATTAATTGTGATGTGGTTTATATCCAAAGACCCATCACACTCTTTCAGCAGCTTACAAAGTCGTGTAATTGCAGAGTTAGCTCCTAGAACAGTTCTACGAAATGGAACACGAAGTGGTAAGAACTTACTGAAACTTATGAAATTTATGAAATTGTTTGAATACTTTATTTATATAATAAGTTATTCCCGCGGTTTTGCTCGCTTCGATCATGCCTACCATGGTATTGAGTATGCGATGATTTAATATAGGTTACAAACTAAGTGCGTGGCGAAATTTTGTGCAATCCGACCAGTAGTTTTTATATGAAAGCGTAAAAAACAAACTGACATGCACTTTCATAATATTAGTAGGGATTATAATTCAATATTTTATTATGTCTCGTTATAGAGTATGAAATAAAATGTCGTTATTTTGCTTATGTCAACGTGGGGGCCTAACATAATGTCATTTACTATTTATAATTTGTGTTGCATTACCATCGGATTGAAAGTTGGGTTGTGAACTGTAAGTCAACTAGTTCGCGAGAAAAACTTTGCCTTTTTTGTAATCAGTTATTTGTTTATTAAAAAGTTTGTAAGGGACTACCTCTAGTTAGCGGGCGATAAGCAGGTGTGTTTTATGACTTTTTGAAAAATAAATGCAGGTTTAAAACAGTTTTTTTCATCGTAACTATGTTTGGTTGCGATTCAAAAAAAATAATTGTTATAAGAAACAAGTAGTTCTTGACAATGTTTGTAACGCTTTTAACGCTTACTGTGCTTTCAAATTCATATTTCATGGGTTCATTAGGAAAAGTGCAAGTGCCGTTTAGGTGTCTAATAGTTTGTATGTTGTAGGACACGAAAAGATTTTGCCAGTCAGCTCATTTACAAATTCGCTATCACCGGCCGCTATCAATGGGCCGGCCACATCGCTAGTAGGACCGATAACCGGTAGGGAAGGAAGGTCCGCGACTGGCGACCACGTTTAGGCAAAAGGAGCTCAGGTCGCCCCCTCACCAGGTGGACCGATGACCTGAAGAAGACAGCGGGAAACCGTTGGATTCAGAAGGCACAGGACCGGTTGGAGTGGCGTCATTTAGAGGAGGCCTATGTCCAGCAGTGGACCTCAAAGGGCTGATGGATGGATGGATGTTTCTCTAACGCATTACAGATTTATAACCTATTTTTCAAATACTAATATTATAAAGGCGAAAGTTTGTGAGTGTGTATGTTTGTTTCACGTCTAAACGGCTGGAGCGATTTTCATAAAATTTGGTAGGGAGTTAGCTGACACTGGGGATTAACATGTAGACTACTTTTTACTGTAGAAAAATATCCTATTTCCACGGGACAAACGATACATTGATTTTTATAACACGGACGAGGCTGCGGGGTTCAGATAGTTAAAAATATTGGTAACAAATTTGGTATATTTTCGGGACTGTTGTCTTATTTTGAAAATATTTGTAATGCTTGGTGTATCTTGGTCTTCGAAAAGTGCATGTGGCATTTAGGTGTCTAATAGTATATGTATGTTACGTATGCATATAATAGTAAGATACGAAAAGATTTCTGCCAGTTAGCTCAAGTCACAATGTGTCCCTAACGCATTACAAATATATATCTACCTTCAAAAATATCTTCGAAGCCCCTTGTCCTCTTCGAGTCGGTTCAAATCGTTTTGTTAGTAACTCTACTTCATGAATTGTAAATAAAGAAGTAAGGATGAGGGTTAGAAACGCGCGGTGAATATTTAATGCAATCTAGTGCGTTGACAAACTCAGTGCATTGGGTTAAGTATAAATGTTTCGGATTTTGGTATTTTATCCGCGTTGAAGAAGGTAATGTTTTTTGACCGTATGTATGTTTGTATGTATGATAGTATTTATATGTATACAAACCATACTTCAAAATTGCATATCCCCTGCCTATCGTAAGAAACGACTAAAAGGGGCTTCCAGGGTTGCGGGCAGCTAGAGTGGGAGCTTAAACCGTCCAGCTGGGCGATCCCGGGAAGGACGGCGATATGTGTGGTCGCATGTCGTCGTAAAGACTAGATGAAGCGGTGGGCCCAGCCGCCTATCTGAGAGGAGCCTGATGGGGCAACCCACTCAGAGGATTTCGGATACAGTCCTTTGGAGGTCCCGGAGTCCTCTTTATAGCGCCGAGGACGGCCACCGCGGGAGATGTTTTAGTGCAGTGCGTTGACAGTGCATTGTGTTAAATATAAATGTTTCGGATTTTGGTATTTTATCCGACTGCTTTGAAGAAAGCAATATTTTTTGAGTGTATGTATGTTTGTATGTAGGTAGCTCATAAATCCATTATTGTGCCACTGCTGCACGGGTCTTCTCTCAGAATGAGAGAGTTTAGGCTATCGTCCACCGCGCTGGCCAAGTGCAAATTGGTGGACTGCACACACCTCCGAGAAATTTTTTTTGAAGAACTCTCGGGTGTGAAGGTTTCCTCACGATGTTTTCCTTCACCGAAAAGCAGTAATATTAAATTTCTAATACGCACATAAATCAGTGGTGCGTACCTGGGTTTGAACCTCGGACCTTCCGATCGATAGCGCAAGTTTCAAGCAAGGCTATCACATGCCTTAAGGACTTGTATGCATGTATAATTGAATTTATATACAAACAATACTTCAAAATTACATACTTATAGAATTATATTTCTTTAGCAGACGCTACAACCCTAATGGATTGTAATATGACACATCATTGGAGTGTACTCATTTTCAGAGTGATATAACCTTAATAATATATAGAACGCGCAATCAGAGTAAAAGGGGAAAGTGACGGAACGATATTTTATCATAACAATATCGATATCCAAAGTAAACTAGTAAATAAAACACTACAAAAATGCCGCCCATGGACATCTGTAATCAACTTTATACAGAACCACCTTCAGACTGCCGCTATTAGACGTTTATTAGGCCCCATATTTAGGATTACCCTGTATTTTAAATGAAATTGACTACGGGCACACAGTCCATCTAGTAAGTGCTCACAGTAGCCCCTGGACATCTGTAAGCAACTTCATATAGAACAAAGGTTCCATCGGAAGTTAATCACAGAAACGTTACTACATACGCTTAAAAAGATAGCCGCTTTGAAAAAAATTATCACTATGGGTGGTCTATACAATTCTACAGGTGGTAGAATCAGTGTAGTTCGCCCGAGAAAGTACCATCACCACAGCGATTTCTAGCGTGAAGCAGTTTCGATGGAAGGTCGTGGTTGCTGGCAAACTTTTATATGAGGCGACCATCTTAGTTCTCGTTAGTAGCAACGCATCTGTGATTGACTTGAGATAGAAACCCGTGTTCTATACGAAGCTGCTTACAGATGTCCATGGGCAGCAGTGACCACTTACCATCAGGTGGACTGCTCGTTTGCTACTTCATTCGTATAAATTAAGCAACTATGCTCTACTTCCGAATCGCAAAAAATACTTCAAGCTAAAAATAAGTGTGGTGGTGGTACCTCTCTCGTAAAACGTTCTACCGCCTTGCAATCTAATCTCGTACAGATTTCACCCCTAAGGACTAAGTACTAACTCCTAGGGAATAGTTGTTATTAAATTATCATTATCATCTGTGTAATTTATATAGAGCTGTAATCGCGTTGCTTAACACAAATAGATAATTAATACTATTTTCTAGTGTTGTAGGAAACTATCGATAAAGTTGTATCGCGTGAAATAGTACAAACTCATTATAATATCGACAGAAGCGATACTTTGTTCAATATGTCGAAGAAGTTATCGACTTCTTATCGGGCTTATTTATTGTTTTTTTACTTCTATGTATACAACTAAATCATATTAATTACTGGCATAGGTGAAGGATACTGTCAAATGTATCTTTTTTTTGACCGAACAAAAAATACTAAAACGGAATAAAATAAATATTTAAAGGGCGTTCCTATACTATAAACGAGACATTTTTTGCGGCATCGTCTGTAAATCCGACTCGTACTTAGTCAGTTATTGATTTTCTTTTTGATTTATGTCAGTTGATTCGAGTTCCTTTATTATATTTTGAATAATTTCGTCGCTTATTATCATAATATCGATACGACCTTTTCCTTTCGCAGCACTACTATTCACGACTCACGATTATTCTACTCGATTAATACGGTAAATATGATAATGTTACGACGAGATATCGTGAATTATAAACACGTTAGTTATTGTATAGCGATTTGCTAGTGTTGTTATAGTCCATAACTCACGCATATGAATTTTAATAACCGATTCGTGTTTAATTAATAGTTATTGGTTTCATACTGAAATGTAGTGCTAATTAGTAATCGAATTGAAATAGGATATTCAATTGAATTATATTAGTAACGTGCTACTGAATTGGTATAGGCTTATGAATGTGTAAGTAATGTCGTTGTTAATCCATTATTATCCTATTTTGGGCTTTGTCTCCGTTTAGAATGAGGTAATTGGCTGGTTGGAGATGGCTGTATCCTTATGGAATTCTTTGCTGATTGATATCCGTCGTGCAGTCACTGGATTCTTTTAAAAACAAATAAAGGAATTTTACTTAACATATTAATTTACTATTTAAATGTATTTTCCTTCTTTATTCTATTCCGTTGTATTTCCCTCGTCTCTATATTTTTTTCTGTTACCTATATCCCCTTTCTATTCTACGTCTACTATGATTGACTGACTACTATTAGCTGCTGACATACTTAAGTCACTATGTTATAATTTTGTAGACTCTATCCTGACTTGTGTTTATGTCAGAACTTTCAGGGTGTTTGTGTGTGGTACGTTACTTGTAAAGCAGTTATAATTAATTTCCAATACTCAATAATATCTTTTGGGTGTCTGTCACATCCTTCAATGATTAATCTTTTAAGTGTGAGGATAAAATAGAAAAAATATATGTCGTTTTAGAAGATGTT